>CM068841.1:80246263-80490971 GCA_028554795.2 Sinohyriopsis cumingii
ATATCAGACTTGATGACTAAGATCAATCAAAACCAGGCGAGTATCCGATAAATGCTATCGATAAAGCGTGTCATGCGCATGATGTGGCTTATAAAAGTAAAAATCTACAAGATATGCATCTCGCGGATGTGAAATTAATTCACGCGCTAAATTCCATTACTGATAAATCTTTCAAGGAAATGTTAGCTAGTTGGTTAATAAAGTCCGCAATGAAAGGTAAATTAGCGCTAGGCGCTGGTAATTAATTATAATGGAGTCGATTTATTATTCCCCAAGAGGATATTGGAAGGGTAGCGCAGCAATTAGTAAACTCGCTGAAGCAGCAAAAGTCACAAGTGATACTGCAGCAGATTGGTTATCCAAACAGGCAATATGGCAAATTTATCTACCGCGTCCTAGAAAAATTAATTTTGCACATTTTAATCTTAGTGTTCCTAATGAAGTTCATCAGGCTGATATATTATTTCTACCACATGATACCGTTCGTCGTCGAACATATAAATACGCGCTAACTGTAGTTGATGTTGCAGGTAAATACAAAGATGCAGAACCGTTAACGACTAAAACAGCATCTGAGGTTGCTTCTGCTTTTGAACGAATTTATCAACGAGGTGGTTTGCGAGGGCCAAATCTATTACAAGTTGATCCTGGCAAAGAATTTCAGGGTGCAGTATCATCGCTGATGAAGCAACATAATGTCACCATTAGACGAGGGCATACTGAGATTCATCGTGATCAGGCAATTGTTGAACGATTTAATCGAACACTTGCTGAGTGGTTATTTGGATATCAGTACGCGAAGGAATTCATTCAGGACAAGAGATCTCGCGAATGGGTTGCAAGATTACCAAGCGTGATAACTGCATTAAATAATGAAATAACTCGAACAACCAACATGAAACCTATTAATGCAATTACCAAAAAATATACCACAAGGACGTGATTTTTCAACACAACCAATACTGGGCAATGTCACTGTGAGATATTTATATGAACCAGGTGAATTTGAAGGTGGTAAAAAAAGAGCGACTGATCCTATCTGGAGCATTACGACACACAAGATATCTAACATAACTAGATCCACTGGTAGACCAGCAATCTACAGACTGGATTCAACTGCTCCTCAACGTGGATTCACACGTGAACAATTACAAGTAATTCCCGAAGACACACAATTACCGCACAAATCACTTAACTAGCGCCTCTACGCCGGTTGCACTCGAGACATGTCAACATCACATTTTGTCGTGTATGACCGCGATTATTATCTTTTCTGTCTACGGTAAATTGTTTTGGATTTTTATTAGTGTAACACCACAACATTATACAATTACAGCTCGCACAGTGATTATTCTGTTGTTGTTTCGGTGTCATGATAAATTCAACATCGAGGTCAAAATCGCGATTATTTTTTTATCACTGTTTGTAACCAGTGAGTTTTTTTTTTATTATATCGACTTGACATTTATCGTTATCATCAGCCATTGACTCATCCAAGACAATTCTCCGCAATTGAGAAAATCTTCTAACTCGAGACACTGCCAAGTAAATTAAGTTCTACCATTCGATGCGATCATCAACGTTCCAAACAACTGTATCAGAAATAGTCAGTCCTTGAGATGAATGAATTGTCATTGCGTATCCTAGCGTCCACGGGGATTTGTTCATTTTTAGTGCATCTTCAACAACATTGACATCAGCTGTGACAATATCATTTAATACTAAATTCTGTTTCCTGGACTCTGTCAAGGGTCCTGGTAAATCAACGTCAATATTTTGTAGTCGTGTATCAGCTGGTCTATAACACAATGGCACTGGCAACATTGGGAACTTCTCCCGTTGCAGTGAAAACAATTTCATCTGAAGTGTGTCTCTGACTATCTTTCTACTTGCCACTGTCAAATCGCTTGGTCTCCACATTTTCCAAAAGTCGCTCATTGAAGTCTCTGAAATTATTTTACGCATAATTTCACATTGAATTTTATTCGGTTGTAATCTGATTAATGTTTTAAATTCCTTCAACGTTGCATCAAGAGATCTATAATCATCAGACACTTCTTCATAATAATCTACAAAATCTTTTAACCACAAATGCGGAGATGGTCCAACAAAGGGTGGTGGCTGACCGTGATCGCCGCACATAACGACTGCAGTACTTTTTGTTAGCAGCCAATCAGGAAATATTTTTAATATATCTAACGGTACCATACATATTTCATCCCAAATTATAATCCTCGGAATATTTTTCTCTCCCATTCGATCTGGAGTCCACACACCACCACTGTATTTGAAAAAACTGTGATAAGTACAAGAATTAATTCCTCGTTGTTTCATCTCCCTGGCAAGTCTGTGTGTAGGTGTTAGCACAATCATATCTGAATTTCGAAATAATTCAATCGCTCGAGTTGTCTTACCAGACCCACCCGGTCCGTTCAAATAAACGGTTTTGTGTCTGGTGATTGGATCATACACAGACGGCGCCAACGACATTTCTGATAATTCTGATTTACAATAATATCTTTAATCGCAACATCAGCGGATTCACAATATCCATGTAACATTTTCTTTTTTATTCTCCACGAACTCCATGATTCATCAGTGCTTGTAAAACGAGCCAGTGATTTTAAATATCTTTTATCGATATAAAATGAATCCGTTGCAACTCTAACTGCAGTGTCAGGAAATCTATTTACTTGCGATAGCAAATTTATAGAAACATAAGCCAGCATCGAAGATCTTAAATGTGTGTACTGAGGTGATTCTCCATTATTGTAACTAACAATTGTGCCCAACCGAGTTCCGTCGGACAAGAAAGCGTCCTCCCGATTACAAAATATATTTTTCGCAGCGGCATCAGCAATTATAAAATTTAATTCAACATCATCCATAATCAATCGTGAGTGATGTCGTTTATGATCATATGCACCACCTTGAGTAAATTTACCGATTATTCTTCTATCGAGATCTTTTGCTGTTTTTTCACTATAGCTGAGTTTAATCTTAAGAATATTAGGAGCGTCATTGCTAATGACATCCATGGGTAGGTTCGGACACTCTCGCGCATAATCCTCAATGACTTCATCGAGACTGATACGCTCCGGTGTTGGTAATCAAACCAAAGTCTGCGGTCGATATGATATGATTGCTTCACTGACCGTCAACGATACCAGTATTCGGTTGTCAAGCATATATATCAAACAACATTATTGGTGCCCAGCGTTTTTCACTAAGATGTCTGCCAAACCAAACATAACAAATTGGATGAAGATTTTTAGCGAATTCAAACGATGTCACACGAGCAAATCCTGTCAAGTCAAAATCGGGTAAAGGACCATTTATAGCAACTCGCGTCATCGAGTTCGTGGGATGTCCAAATCTTTTAAAATATCCACTACACTCGCCCTTCCCAAGAAAGCTTCCCAGATAACACGCAACCATGTCTACGGAAATGATATCCTTGTGGTCATACTTGGTATTCCACAAACCGCCATGTCCATACTCGACACAACTCAATTGTATATCCTCGAGAAACTCACTTCGGGTAGGCTTCCATGAATTTCTTTCTCTGGCGGCGTGAGCGACAACACTCGGAACTGTAAAACAATTAGTTAATAACTGCTCAGTATTTTTTGAATATCTCTTTGCGAGTTTTTTCATTTCCTGTTGCAGAGATTCCGTCCGGTATAATTCACCGTTAGATCTTACAAATTGATCATATTCGCCATCTTCGGAACTTTTAAACAACCACACCGACACAGAGTCGTATTTGCTCATCTGTTTAATAAAATCAAACATATTTTTACCAGAGAACTCCGGGGGGTAATATTTCACAACACGATCCCGGGGAAATATCGTAACTGCGTTAGTCCAAGCGTGAGCGTTATAATCAATGATATTTATTGGAGCTCCGTTCCGATTATATTTGGATTTGTATAATACTTCCTCTGTTATCGTTGTTACGGTTATTGGAAATCTTAATGCTTTTTCTAGCTCGGCAACATCGTTTATTGATGCTCCTGTATCCTTGACTTTTTCAGCGCACGCTGCTATCTTGGAACGTCTTAGATCAGTTAGACCGTTTCCGCGCATCGCATTTTTGAAATGTTCCATTACTCGCTCGGCTACACAATTCAGCCTTGAGAATCTCATTGGGGCAAGTTTGTTGATTTTTGGTGTTTTTATTGGATAGATTCCATAAATGACCGCGGTCACAGGATACACTCGAGCGTAATATGGTTTATTAATCCCAGTCAACATTCCTGGTTTGGAATCTTTACTTAACAGAACGGTTTTTCCATTAGCAAGGACAGGGTCATTTTTATCACGGATAATCCACGTATCGGAATCATCTTGCACAATAAATTTTATTCTGAAAAAATATTTCTGATTCAGATAATCGATAATTGTTTTCGCTCGTGTATCATTCATTGTAGCGTCCTTGACAGAGTCAACGACATTGACTTCGTCAACACCTTTGGTGTCGCGTATAATTTTAAATGCAGACCATACGTGAGATGCTCCATCATTACGAAATTCTTTTTTGGCATTCCTGATAATATCAAACAGATCAGTCAGGGCTCGTCTCCGTGAGTCAGGGGTTAGTCTGTCAAGATCGAATCTAGAAGCTTTCCAGGGCTTGATTGCAGATAATCTTTCAAACTCCCCCATATTATATTTAAGACAAACATTTAAATAAGAAATATTATATATATATATATATATATATATATATATATATATATATATATATATATATATATATATATATATATATATATATATATATATATATATATATATATATAATGAATCATTGCAAGTGGTTTAATGTTGGATCTGTAACCGCCTGTAACAAATCATGCAGAAAAGAATTCTGCGGGAAACATTCCGAAAGCATCCGAAGGGAGAGTTTAGGACCAATGCCGTGTCTGCGATGTGGTGTTGGGTCAGGAGTAAAATGCAGTTATGTGCAAGTCGCGGGGGAAAGAGATGCCGTGAATTTAAAAGATATTATAACAAAAATAAATAACGATGTTGCGCTAAAATGTGAGCGTGATTATATGACAAAGTTTTCAGACAAATTATAAATTAGACAAATATATTATATAAATGAGCCAAGAATTTGTCCCACACCCCATCATCAATAACTACGAAGCAAATCGTGAGGGAATAGTCAGAAATTGCAAGTTGAAAAAACCAGTTGGTTTTGTTACTAATGCTGGTTATTTAATGTTTACTGTTGGAAAGAAACATTATCTCTGTCATCGTTATGTGTTCGAGGTATTTAACGGAGTGATCCAAGACGGTCTTGTGATCGATCACATCAACAACAACAAACTCGATAATTCTTTATCCAATCTGAGAATTGTAACTCAAAGCCAAAATTGTAAGTCTGGTAATACTAGCTGTAGTAATAAGAGCGCCAAGAGAGTTGTATCCATAAACTTAGATACGAATGAAGAAATATTTCAGTCGATGAACTCAGCTGGCAAGTGTTTTGATATTTGTATACCCTCAGTACAAAGAGTCGCAGAAAATATATACAAATCTACCCTCTGAAAAAAATATGGGCAAAAAATTGTTTTTTATTACTGTCAGGCACTTCCAATAAAATTGACGTTTTTTAATGTAAATGGGAGATAACTCCGTTAAGCATATCTCATGCAATTAGTTCCCTCCCCTTGACTTCGTCAAGGTGACTTCGTCAAGGCGATTGTGTAACACCTTCCGCGGGTAATATAAGTAGGACTAAATTCGCAACAACTGAAGTCAACAGTTAACTGTAACGATATACACTTCAAACGGGTAAACGGTTCTCCGTGTTACCTAGAAGATCACAATAGGGAAGTAAAACATCTCCAATTACTTCCCCTTGACTTCGTCAAGGTGACTTGTCAAGGATTTTATCAAAGACTATCACACGGGCGGGCGTACAATAAATAATATTTTTTTTCACAGATAAAATCCTTGTTTTATTAAATTCGTTTGGTTTTCTGCTTCATCTGTATTTTTTCTGCGATTATATTTAAGAAAAGAAGTACGAAAAACCAAGTGAGCTATTTTTGAATTTCCAAGTATCAGTCAGTTTACATACTATAGCGTCCGAATTATGTACGGGGTTTCGAAACCAACAAAGTTGCACAACTTCCGCGTTATCACCCTGACGGGGTGACATTTTACACCTCGCAGGATTGATTTTGGGGAGGGTGTGCAACTTCGTTGAGCGTAGAATATAACCCCTTATCTGTCTGTGCTGTCCTTAATTAAAAAATACTATATGTTGTGCTGTCCATGTAAACATGCTAAGATGCGGTGGCACGTTAGAAGCTTACAAATGTAAATAGTGTATGTATATATCTGTCCTTATATGAACCCGCTAGCATATCATTTGGTAAGCTAGGGGTTCAACATGGGGAATGTTTCGTCTTTCGCAAACACACCCTCTGGGCCTTCTAGACTGTTATTTGACAGGTTAGGGGCTCACATGGGGGTTGTGTTTCCGCTCCTGAGTTTGGTAGGATGTCATAAGACACCCTAGAGACTCAAGGAGATGTGGTGTGCAATTTTTTTTCTTTAGAATATATAATATTTATATATATATATATATATATATATATATATATATATATATATATATATATATATATATATATATATATATATATATATATGAATTACGAAAATATCAATGATGTGATTGTTGCTATTAAAAAATTAGAAGAGCGCGGATTTAATATATCCGATGAATTAAATCCTGAAACAATCATGTCTGATTTTGAATCACTACATGAGGATGAATGCGCAGGGCGTTATATTTTGCCTGCGCAGTACCGATTTATAAAGAGTATCCAGACGAATTTATATAAATCGTTGGCTACAATAGAAGAAGCACAAATAAATGAATTTGTTTCGTTGTCTCGTGCAATTGAAAAAATTAGATTGGTATTAGCCCAAGAATATAAAACAAGGAAGATGATAAATACTCGTGTAAGAAAGCTAAAAAATTGTATGTCCCTTGACGTGGAAGTAAATACTTGGAAATGAAGTCAAGTACTTGGAAATGAAATCGCCTTGATAAAATCAAGTAAATTAAATAAAAGTGATATATATTTTTTTACTTGTATCAGTCTGAGTTAGATAATATTTCCCTTAGTCGATCGGATTTAATGCAAGAGTGCGCATAATTGAGAATTTGATCTCGGTCACATACAATTGAAATAATATGCTCGCGTCTGAGACTATCTAACTGTTGCTGTGTTAGTAAGAAATCTTCGTTTCCGTATTCGTCAATAATAAATTTAACGTTAATTTCTTCTTGGGTAAATGCGGCCTTAACTGCTTGCTCGAGCGCTTGTTTGTCATACACGAAAACATTTATGTGGTGGTACATATAGATTTATGAATCTAAGATCTAAATACGCATATATACTCTAAAATTTGAGGTATACTGCAATGCGCGATCACAATATGATTTTTTTAAAATACTTCCAGTTGCGTATCAGTTAATATAAAATCGTCAGTGCCGTATTCGTCAACAATTATTTTTTCCGGGGTAACTTTTCCGGTTTCGACAGCTTTATCAAGAAGTTCTTTGTTATGTATAAAACATTTTACGCGGTGGTACATTATATAATACTCGCTTGATTAATTGTCAGTCAATTTTCCTGCAGATTTTTTACTTTACTAAATTCGCATGATTTTTACTAGTAAACACCCTATCAAAATTGAGAAATTGGTCGATGTGTACAAAATGTATATAAATAAAATATTTTTACTGAGCTACGATTTCAAAGGTAAATTAATATGTAGTTTTTCATTTTGTAAATCAAGAAGGTGGCCAGATTGGTCTGTTAGTTTGAAATTTATTTTGGTCAGCCACGGATTATGACATCGTAGATAAACTGGATTGATCGGCTCTTGCACGATTAGAAATCCAGGTGGTTCCTTCGGGGTGAATGAATAAAGAACAAATCCTTGCTGAGCTTGATTTGATACTGTTGTGTCCGTGCCGTAGCTACCGTCGATTACATCACACACAAGATCGACCGCGACCACTTCAGTTATATTTACGATGCCCGAAGATACATGTCTGCCGTCACCCGAAAGACTATTGTTGTGCCGGAGGATAGTTGGCTCCGGTAGTGTTTTTCTGTTCTGTGCAAGTATGTCATCAAAGAACTCATTGATTAGATCGTTGACTGATTTCTTTAGCTCGGGAAAATTATACCCGGGAAATTTAAAATTCGGCAGCGTGGCTTCTGTCAGTGAATATGCAGCTAGAAATTTTTGCTTATTGTTACTCTTGTCATCAATTATTTCCTGAACTGCTCGCTGATTGAGATATTCCATATCAGATAAAAGCTGATTTAACTTTTCAACGTGTTTGATAATTTCTTCGCGTGAACTTTGTAAATCAAAGAGATGTTCTTGAAAATGCTGCCGTAACCTCTGTAGTTGTATTTGATGTAATTGATTAACTTCTTCAAAACATCTGGTAATATAATCTAGTTTAAAACCAAAGGTGAAGTGATCCGGTGGGACGGTGGAAGGGAATATATAATGCAAAGCCCAACCGATATCGTTTTTGTCGACAAATGTGAACTTCTTACCCACCGTTATGGTAGTTTTTATGTTAATTAAATGTTGTTTGTAATCTGGAGTAATTTCATGGTATGATTGTTTGTCAGTGATATAGTCAGACTTTTTTGGCTCTGGTGATGGTATCGGTGGTACCGGTGGTGGATTTTCAGGCCATCCTAACACTGTTCTGATCGAACTCTGATATATATCCACGGCGTAGTCTGGGGTTCTGGGGTGCTTATTTCGATGGCAGAAGACAGCGTTGGCTCATGAGCAGTTATTGTTTTCTTAGATTCCTTTGTTGTGATATTTTTTATTCGACGTTGTAATTCTTCATTGATTTCTTCGATTTGATAAGACCCGAAACGATTTTGATCTGATATTGGGCCAACTGTGATATACTCGTAATTGTACTAACGCGATCTCGTTTACTGGAATCGCAGTTTGAAAATTAATACTGAATTCTGGTTCGGTCGAAATTATTGTTATCATTGAAGTCTTCACCGGATTTGTATTTTCGACTATATCAAGCAGAACTTGATGAAGTAATTCCGACATTGTTGTTATTTATCTTTTGTCGCTTCAAATGACCGGTGTAGTCGTCATACAGCTTTGCCATTAGCGTAAATTCGGAATCTGATATTACTGTATCGTCAAGACTTGATAATATCAGCGACGACAATTTCGAATAGGAGCTCGTGGCCGCGTTGATTAACTTTTCATACTCGTGCAATTTTGTTAGCGCGCATGAGGATATTTTTTCGCGATAATATTAGCAACGCCTGCAATTGTTGTTGATGTTGAAACTGTAATTGTGACCGCGATTGCAGTTGTCACTGGTGTTAGCGCTGATAATAATACTCCCGTAGATGCAACTATCGCAGATACCGAATACACTATTGTGTCTAGGATGATTACACGCGGCTTGTATTTTTTTACTTTTATTGTGCATTCGTTAATGGTATTTTTTTTAACTCTGACTGCCATTCGCGTACTTGATCGTACCTATATTGCTGAGCATTTAATGACTCTGTCGTTGATGCTGACGCCATTTTATTATTTTACGCAGTAACTAACTGAGGTGTTTCAGCTACAAATTCCAAACACTACCAGTAAGATGTTGCGGTTAATTTCTTGTCGGCGGATTCCAGTATAAATTTTTCTTCCGTTCCCTTGTTTAATATGATAGTCACAACCCCAGAAAACTTGTCAGTGGAATGTCGCCAGGGATACATTGTGCAAATTTCAAATTTTGCAGCACTGAACACAGACAGCCTGTACACTCCAGTGATTGTTGCTGTATATTTGATAGTATTATTTTATTTAGACCATATTGCAAATCCAGATGATACTGTGTATACTATGTTGGTAATATGCCCGGCAGTTACTCCGGATGGGATTTTAATCAAACTGGTTTTGTTAACGATCTCAGGAATCCCACTTACGATATCTTGATGTGATTGTTTGATCGTGTCAATGTTGGTCTTGATATCAGAAAGTTTCATATCGATGACGGGAGGAGTTCCAAAGAACTTATCTGTGGTCTCATCGGTTTTTCTGAAGTTTCTACGGAGATTTGTAAACTCGTTTACATGAACATCATACTCGGCCCGCAACGTGGATAATTTACCGTCAATGGCGTCAACATAATTTTTTGTCGCGGCATCTTCCGGTAATGTTGGATCTCTTAAAACCACTATTTTGTTTCCGTTCATGCTGAGTTCACCTGTCATTGTGTCGCCGGTCTTTTTTACACGTTCCCTTGCAGCTTTCTGCGTATCATCTCTTAACGCCGCGATTGATATCAGCGAATCTCTGATTTTTCCGCTGTCAGTGAACACAGGGATGTTACCCGGAGTAGCTCCAATAACCCTGCGAATTATTTCATGCCATTTGATATCGCTGGTTTTTAGTTTTCCATGTCGGTCCTGAAAAATAACAACTTCTTCTGGTTCTACTCCAGCCAGCGATTAAAGATTGCTGACATCATCCTTGGTTGCATATTTTGATAAATCCACGTCGGTGCGCTTCACTTTTCTGTTGAGAATAGATCTTCCGTAAATATCAACCATTATTCTTTAACGATTGTTTAAATCGACCCGCGGTATACTCGTGCACGACTTTGTGAGGTGGTTTGGTTGATTTTGATATCGCATCGAGGACATTTAATACTTCACGACCACGTATCGGAGGATCGGTCAGTGTTTTTGTTGGTAGCGTTGAGTACCAAACTTTTGTCCCTGTCTTTGACAGGGGGATGTATTTTGTATATTTGAGGAATTCAACTGGTGGTACTAACCCATACGAATCGAAATAGATAATTCCACGTGGATGTATCGCGTAAGCAACCCAGTGAGTTCCTGGACCGTTACTGTTATCGAGATTAATAATTCCAGTTTCTGGATTATTCGGCTGTTGTGGTAACTGATCTCTCATAAAGACGCCTCTGAAATTTTTTATATTTAATTGTCTAACAGCATCGAGTAAATCAAAATTTGACATTGGAGTGAAAACGTTGGTTTTCAAAACACCTTGTGTTTTTAGAACCGTTTTGGGTACCATGAGGGCGGAGTTCCTGGAAGCCTTAACCCGCGTCCTTTTTTTGTATCCTTTCCCTGTGGCTTTCTTCAGCGCCATTTCAGCAGCGGTTCCAACATCTCCTAACGCGGCGGCCTTAGCGATAGCTGGGGCATCAGCAGCTATCTTTGACGGTTTTTGGAGCGAAATCAAGCGGAGTTCCAGTTTTCGCTTGTTTTGCTTTATTGAAATGTTTTAGTTGGGTTTTAGTCAGCGATAATTTGTTTGGTCCACTATTAGCGATTTGATCTTGTTTCAAAGTTATCGTTGCCCCACATGCGCTCGCGTTTTTCGATTGTAATTTTTTCATCTGACCAGGAGTCAGAGTGACATTAACGTGACTATATGACATTTATTTAATATGAGATTGATCTAACTGTCTACATGTTTTCGGAAAACTACACGTTTTCCACTGGTGCATCAATGATTCTCATTCGGCCGCCAGCACCTTCCATTAACATTGTTCTATCAGAAAGTATAACAGTGACTGCTCTGTAATTAGCTATAGCTCCTCTATTCACATTAGCCCGAAAGTGCACATCAACGACAGACTGTATAGTTAAATCAAGATGCTCTAGTGAGAAGTAATACATCGGATAATAATTTATAAAATCCAATTGTGATATTTGCAAACCAGTATCAATATTTAGATCACGCCCTAGATATTTCGTCAAGAGTTGATATGCACACGCAACATGATTATTACCAAAATCTAACAGTATGTTCTCAGATGGTTCTTGATGCCCGTTTATTCCTAAAGAAATTTCTGAGACACCAAGTTTGTCAAATATCATGTGACTCCGTGTTTGTGAGTTTGTTCGTGTAACATCTTGAAGAGCAATGAAAATATGTCGTGGCGCGGAAACTCCCTGCTGTGATGCTATATGCCATGTAAATATACCGTTATTATTACTCTGAATACTATCTGTGGTTGTTGTAAACCACGATAACAACAATTTACCACCTTGATCCATAGAAAGCAGTCGCTGTTCTTCAGTGATTGCCGGAGTCATTACCGGCATCCACAGTGATAGTTTTTTTTGTTTCTACCTTACCAGCGTCACCTAGGGGTCGCCATAAAGCATCATTATCGTCATTTTTTCTAACAAGCACGACCGTATGTTTTGGTCCAAAAATTACCTTTCTGACATCTCTGCAAAATCCAAAGATATGGGATAGTGGAATCGCACAAGAAAAATTTCTATTATCACCTTTCAACATTTTGTCTGCGCGTAGGAAAACCTAAATTAAATTCTGTATTAGCGCTAATAATCATGTCTTCCACGTCAATATCAGCAGGATTAGGAGCAGCACGGTTCTTTGGTCGTCTAATAATAAACTGATCACTGTTAGGATAATCAGAAGTGTCCTTGGCAAATATCATTGATGGACCAGCTGATCTTGTAAAGTCGTCAGAATATCTTGCTAGACCAATTATTGTTGTAGCAACATCGACATTATTTTCAATTGACTCAATTTTTTTTCCATCAATCATGTATGTGGCGCTACTAAACAAGGCCATAATTCCGTTATTGACAAAACCGATTTTAACCTCAGGTCCGTATACTGTATCATATGTTTTTATAATTTCACCTTCTACTTCAATAAATGCTTCAGCGGGCAAGAAATATCTACTTGTATCATGAACCTGTAATTCCATTCGTCCTCGTTGTTCTGGCTTTTTCGCGTCATAAGAACAATACTGAAAATCACGCACTGATTCATTTTTAAGGACCGGTTCGTCTATGTCGAATGCTGTGTCGGATTCCCGTTTAAATATTTTATTATAAAAGTTATCGTCTAAAACGAAGACCACTTCCCGCCACCAGACTTGTGTTTATTTGTTCAGCCCCTTGATTTATCAGCGACGCTAGTTTTTGATTTGCGGCTCCATTTATTACTTTGCAGGCATGTCTGCGGTGGCTCGTAATTTTACCGGCGAACCTCTTTGAGGTTTGCGTATTAATCGTGCTAGTCTATCCTTAATTGCCAAGAATGCTTTACCGGCAGCGCTACCAACAGCGCCAGTAGCTTTATTTTTAATAACATCAATGGCTTTCATCGATAATTGTTTTACGATCGGTATTGCTTTAGGAGCCATCCTCGCGAATAAACCCCAAACAACATCGCCAAATCCATTTCCATAGGTCATCCTATATACGGGTACTCGTGAGTTTACAACTCTGATCATGACCGGTCTACAATGAGAATTGTGTACGATCATTTTATTTAATTAGTTATTTATCTAATCGCTGTCAACAAGTTCATCAATAAGTTCTCGGTAGATGCTAGTATCCATGATACCACCTTGAAATAATCGCTGACAGATATCAGCTGCTTCATTAATTATTTCTGGTGAGTTATTTCCAGCTCGCTTTCCTCCGATGAGAACTTCTAACCGTGATACATCATTAATGATATTATCAGGACAAGTAATTCCCAAACCATAGCCAGTACTACCAGATTTTTGTTCGACCTCCCCTTCCTTAGATTTTTGTAGAACCTCTTTGTTGAATTCTTTATATTCAGGATCCCGTACGTCAACCGAAGATCCCTTGGAAGCAAAATACAATGTAGACATCCACCTCCCAGGATTAAGACTTTTCATAAGGTTAGGATTTTTTCCGTAAGATGCCCTATTTTATTATAACCACGTGTAACAAGATATATTAAATTATTTCGATCTTCAATAAATTTAAGAGTTTTATCGGTATAAAATGACGCAGGTGAGTCCATCATCTGATCAAGAATAGATTTAGACTGTAGTTGTTTTCTTTCTATCTGTTGCTGTGGCGGAGGAAGTTGATAGGAAGGCTCCTGTGGTGAAGGAGGTTGTTTTTTTTTCTATCGGTTGCTGCGGCGGAGGAAGCTCCTGCTGCGGTGGTGAGTAGGCAGGTGGAGGATCTTGCGGATATCTAGCTCTATCGAGCGCTTTTATTTCCTTTACAAGTCTTGCATATTTTAGATCGTTAGTTTTGACCGTTTTTTTGTCGTAGTATACACGATATACCCATTTGACAAAATTTTCATCAGTCACGGAGGTATGTTGCGGATCTAAAAATTTGTCTTTCTTATATACACTTACTAATATCACTTCAGGTAATTTTGCTTCTGGTGTTTGCTTAAGGGCTTTAATAAAAACCGGATCAAATTTTGCAGTCAGTTCAACACTTTTTTTTGCTGGTCGGGGCGCAGCAGCTTCGGCGACTTCAGTGCCTTCTTCGGCGGAAGGTGAATACTGAGCTGTAGCGATTTCCATCGGAAGATCTCGTAAAATACCTTTTGTTTGTTTGGTTTTTTTTGCAATCTTTTCAGCTTGTACAACAGCATCTTTTAGCGTTGGAAGAATACCAACCCCCTTGTCGTCTCCTAGTAGAGCTCTTCTTGTGATCTCCGTAGATAACTCAGTAGCTGTCGTAACAGGTTTCAATAATTGTTCTGCGCATATTGCAAATTCAACTTGTGATTCTTGCCGCGCTTGAAGTTTTTGCTTGACAGAATCTCTCACGGGAAGAAAACTTTTTATTGCTTCTAGTCGCTCTCGAGCTAATCTAGCGGAATGTGCTTCTCCAATGTTGGTCATTATTGTTAACTTAAATTTTTAATTTATGACAACAGACGCGCAAATGGTACCTCGACAAAGACCTTAGTTTTCGAAAAAGGACACAGGGAGCAGCAGGGAGGGCAACGACAACAAAGGGCAGCAACGACGGCGACAATTGCGTTTACATAAAGCGTCATCGCGGTTTTATAAAGGGCTTATTTCGCCCTCCCTTTGCCTGAAAACATGTAGGATTCGCCTCCTCTACTACCTACCGGTAATTGGTAACAGCCATATCTAGCGCGAAATTTAAAATGGTCACAGGACAGATGGTTGTGCTATTCCACGTCGATTTACAAGTCAACAACAGAATTTTCTCTGGAAATATAATGTACATGGCACCAAAAGAACCTTTCAGCCGACGTTAGCTCCACAGCCATGAGAAATACCGGTAAGTGTATAAAATGAACACCGATGTGAGCAGACATAAGTGGTTGCGAATAATTGCAGCTTTTAATGAATAGGTGATATAAACCAATAACCCGAAAATCAAAATCATCGCGGGTGAGGGGCTGATTTATCGGCCTATCCGTACGGGTGTACTGTGTACTGGACCAGTCTTGCGCACGCTTAGTGAGATATCAAAAGTAATGGCAGCGACATACGGAAGCCACAGATGCTCGACGCGAGTTTGATGTTGAAAAAAGCAATAATCTGAAGGAATGAAATCGTACTGAGTGACAAAATTACCACAGATTACCCTCATGACCCGTCTGACATACGACCCTTTCTGAGTTGTACCAATATGAAGTTACTATGCGGAACACACGTTCACGGCGAAATATGATTGGCTCAAAGGGTAATATTTAAATGACATCCATGTATCTGGTTCATGATGTTACCTTTTGAGCCAATCATATTACGTTGTACAGGAGCGTAACTTTGTCCCGGCAGGCAAAATTCGCGAAATTCGTACGTTTCGGAGCCCATAACTTCAGTTTGATGCAACTCAGAAAAATCAATGATGGCTTCACGAATAAAGATATCACAGGAGTAAAACAAGCCATATATTATGGTCGTGCGCCTTCAAAGACGGAAATAGCAGAAGGAAATCAAGGGTCAAGCGTCGAACGAAGTTTTTGGAAGTTACTTACCTAGTATCTATCTTCCGGGGCCCGGAGTGGCCGAGTGGTCTAAAGCACTCTCCGTTACGGATCACTGCCAGCTAACTTCTGTCTGCTTGGGTTCGAGTCTAGGATTCGGCCAATGTGGGTAGGTGAGAAAGCTTGCCAGTAGCTTCTCGTGGGTAGGTGGTTCTTCCCGGGTTCTTCCTCCATCATTAATACTGGCCGCCATGCATAGCCTATCATGTGCTGAAAAATGGCGTTAAACAACAACAACAACCTAGTATCTTTAATAGTACCATCGACAGGGTCATATGTCCAAACGGGCCAAGAGGGTAATCTGAGGCAATTTTGTCACTCGGTATGACTTTTTTCCCTTCAGATTGTTGCTTTTCTTTCCAACATGAGGTTCGCGTCGAGCACTTGTGACTAAAGCTACATGTGGTGGATGAACGAAGCCCAGTATTTTCTATAAGGATCGATGCCATCGTTTAAATATCATCTCCGGTAATTGAATATGATCCCCGCAATCGCCTCCAATATGAAAAATTTCACCTTTTTACACAAATTTTAAAATGCGTCTTTCGAAATCGTCAGTAGGTCAGACGTACATGTACACATTGTATGTACCGTAATCAGCTGATAGATCATGCGACCATTACTATTTTTATCTGTAACTAATTTTCTTCCTATTTGAAAAATGTACTTGCTGAAAAACAAAATCTGTTTTGTAGTTTAGTAACTGTGGTGTTCATATGTCGTTGATTATAATGTTTCACGAATGGTCATCAATTACCGTAAAGACTAGGAAAACTCCGTCTGTTACAATATATAAGTATGACCCACGAACTTTACATGCTTGGTCCATCTTGCCCAACGACGTTGAGGATGTTGGACCACCCTTGGATTAGGTCATAGACTGTAACGTATTTGTTGTATGTATACGGCTCCTTTCTTTGTTTTGGTTGGTGGACATCTGTAAACTATTTCTCCATTATTTTGTACCATCAATCTTTCTCTCCTGTTTTGAATATTCATATTTTATGTGTATTGTTGTTTTAACAGATATATAATAAGGTTCTCCCATATAAACACTTACACATACAGTAGTCCCCCTCTTGAACGGCCCCCCTTACCAGCGGCCACCCGCTCCTTACGGCCAGAATCCGTTGGCACCGACGAGTTTGTGTTCAAAAGTACCCCTCGCGAAAGGCCACCCGGCTAACGCGACCAGCGGCCAGCATATTAGTGCAAAATTATAAAATTTACCCCTCACAAGCGGCCGCATTTTATTTGAATATGTATCCAGAACAAGTATTTTATTCATAATGTGTGTTAAGTAATCCGATTTCTGTTTCCCGATGTCAGGTTTTCGTTACTGAAAGAAGTGTTGAGTAAAGTACATTTACCACTAAGGTTAATATTATATCATTTACGCCTCACGAGAAGCCAAATTTATTCCATAAAAACCGAGAAAGACTCAAATTTTAATCCATACAAAAGGGTACGTACATGTAATCCAATTAGCCTTACTGCTGTGTTATCATAAGATGTCCGGTTTCGTCACTCTGATAATTGTTAAAATTACAATTATTGAACAGTAGTAACAGCTGAGAAGTGGCACTATCGATGTACAATACCCAAGTCAGCAGGAAAATGGTTTGGTAGCCTTTATGGCTTCCCTAAGTAAGATATTGAGATTGTTCATTTTGATAATCAGTGGCTATTACTACTGACAATAACTGTCAAAAAATTACGAATCCTAGCGGCCGCGAGGTCAAATCTGCGTGATGTTAATGGTACATATCGAAACCGTTTTGGCTTCTCTCACTCAGTTTAAAGAAATGTATTAAAACAATAGGGTACCAGACTGCGACTAACGAATCACGTGACAAGATCAGTGCCTTTAAAACACGGCAATTTGTTTAGATGCATACAAAATTGTTTTATCAGTATTGTAGTTGGCAACATGAACAAATTACTGCAAAAAGATCAACATGTCATCGAGGAAAATAAAAATTCTCAGTTTAGAGGAGAACGTGAAAGTAATTCAACTGACGGGGGGGGGGGTGTTCGTCGAGGATCCTTGCAGAAAACTAATGTCGGGAAGACTCCGATAAACAGTATCGTGAAAGATAATGAAACAATTCTGCAGAAGTGGAAAGGTGAAATGGACGGAGAAAGGAAGATTGTTTGAGCCTGGAGACGTTTGTATCCTGATTTGAATGACAAGAAAAAGCAAACATTTTGTCAATTGAATTAGGATATGACGACCGCAAGTAACGGATGGTTGCACAGATTTCAAATACGACACAATATCAAGTGTTCTGTCCTTAGTGGCGAATCGGCTGATGTTAATAATGAAGTTGTCGAAGATTGGAACCAAAGACTAAACGATATATGCAAGGGATATGACAGCAAGGATATTTTTAATGTGACGAGACTGGTTTGTTTTTTAGACTGTTACCAAAGTGACAGATGATGTGAACTGTAACATAATTATAAAGACAGTTTTAAAACTATATCAATGGTTATTCATAGCAATCTTTTGAAAATGATGACAAAGTTTGTTTTACATTTGTTTCACATCATGCATGTGATTTTTTAATTAAAATATTAAATATTTAAAATTAAATGTACTTGTGACTTTTTTCATATGTATTTACTATTTACATTTGTCATCCCCCTCTAGAAAGGCCACCCGCATTATAAGGCCACTTCCCTGCTGCATTAGGGGTGGCCTTATAAGAGGGGGACTACTGTATACTCATCAAACAAGTGCAGCACAAAGAAATACGCTTTCAAGATTCGTCAATCGAGCTGCTTCCAAAATAAACAGTATCCACTACGTTAGTATTTGGTTTTCCTTCTCACTGCGTTGGTGATTGTTGAGCAGAACAAATGCACCATAATGTATGGGTTAGATCCCCTTAGCACGACAGTAGGGGGCCTAGAGCAGGGGTTAATGCAGCATATTTTTGTCTCCATTTAATGTAGGAGTTAGATCCCCTTAGTACAACGGTAGGGGGCCTAGAACAAGGGTTAATGAAGTTTTTATTTGTCTCCATTTAATGTAGGAGTTAGATTCCGTTAGCATGACAGTAGGGGGTCTAGAGCAGGGGTTAATGAAGCATTTTTCAGTTATTTCAGTAGTAAGGGTGTTTCACAACCAGCAGCCTGATAATAGAGACCTTGAGTAGATGGTGACTGCTGAGTCTGGATTTAAAAAAAATTAATTGGGCCCAATGTTTATTGTTTATTGTTATCTGATTATATGATCTGACAAATCGGCAATCACCATCTACCATCTACTAGCATGAGAGAGAGAGAGAGAGAGAGAGAGAGAGAGAGAGAGAGAGAGCAAAAAGGAATGTTATTTTTTTTATTTATCTATGTTTAATTTTACAGACACAGTAACACAAAGATATATGTAATGTAATAATGATTTCTTTTTATTTATCATTACATTTCTATTACATATAATTACAGATCTCAAATTCACTTATTCCTGTATTGGCAGTAATTGATCTTGCATAAATTCTTAAAGCAAACAGAATGTAACCTTTCAGAGCCCATTGTATAAAGATTTCTTTCCATCAAACTGTTACCGAACTATTTCCTACTTCATTAGCATTAGCTCCATTCTACAGCTATGAGATCACTCTCTACAGCTTATCTTTAAGAAAAGCTACTAAATCGTCCATGGCCCTTTTCCCGACATTGAACGGAATTGGTCCACTAAAGAAAAATATCATCCCATGGAAGCCTTCTTGGTAATGAGCCAAATGAACCGGAACTCCAGCTGCTCGCAGACGGTTATAGTAAATTAGGCCATCTTCGCGCAGGACATCATATCCAGCTGTCAGAACATAAGTAAGGGGAAGGTCTTGTAATCCCTCCTGACCTACCATCAGTGGAGAAAAGTACGGATCGGTTATTGTTTTCTCGATGGATTTGGAGAGTTCTTCACTCCCGACATCGGTAGGTTTCTTCATGTTTCTCAGACTCTCCGTTCTAATGTGCTCAGTCATATACCATTTTGGCGAGACAAACTCGGCATATTTAGACTTCTTCAGTTCAGGCGAGGTGTGCTGGTTGGTCAGGAACAAGGGTATATGGTCATAGCTAATGTTTCCATAGTTCAACCAGTAACAAAGCATGGAAACATCATTCAGCATACCCGGAATAAATGCCTTGTTTTCGATATAAGATGGCGTCTGAAGGTCAAACAACTGCAGACAGGGGTAGATCGGAATTTGAATTTTTATATTTTTCTTCAGGCGGAATGCTATAGCTGTTGTTAGGTGTCCACCTGCACTGTCCCCAGAAATTGCTACGCGTTTGGCATCAATCTTTAATTTCCCTGCGTTATTTAGCACATACTCTGTGACCTTTAAGCAGTCTTCGTAGGGTATGGGATGGGGATGTTCAGGGGACTGACGATATCTGCAATAAAACAGTATATTACATAATTTAGTTTTACAACAACTCCTTTGCTTGAATTTCATACCATGTCTGTAATATAAATAATGCTCTCTAGATTTAGCGCCCATTTAGTGAAAGTAGGAAAATAGAGGGAAAACGAAAGATGACAGAATATCGAGGTTTGTCATCAATATTTACGGTCATGTTCTCTATGTAATTATTCACTGTATTTTTCTTGTTTAAGAATGAAAATAATTGAGGTGTGATATATAAAGTAGCTCGTTTTGAAATGTATGTACAGTTCGCATTCACAGTGACTTCGTTTTTACTGAGGGACAAGCAGAACTGTTGATTATTTGCATCGAGTGTGGAAGTTCAAATTTATTGAACGTCATGAGGGTAAATAAAGGTCCAATGCCAAAAGGCTATTTTTATAGAGACATTCCAAAGATGTCGGATAACAAACATGTCGGATCGAATTCAAAACAAGGGTCAAAACAGTTTGTACAAGGAAGGCGAGGTTTGCAAAAGAGTTTGGGAGTGAGAAACCGAAGGAGCGCTGTGTCTGAGCATCAAATTTTCTAATATAAATGTAGATATTCGGAATGGTTGAAATTAAAACCATTTCTATTCTCACATTGGAAAGGAATACAGAAAAGAGTTTCAATGGTGATGATGAACTCAGGTCTTTTTGTAAATTAGATGCCTTAATTATGCTTTTTATACAAAACTAAACAAAGAAGAAAATGATTGAATAAGGAACCAGTCTCTCACGATGCGCACACAAATGCACTCACTGCCCACTTCTAGCGCTTCCATGTCATGAATCGTTTGTGATTCTCTGTGTTTGCAATCATACAAGGATGGTAAAAGGTTTCTCTGGCATATAAACATTATGTTAGTGGTCTAAGGAAGGATACGTTTTTGTGTATGTATGTATGTATGCATGTGTGTGTGTGTGTGTGTAATTTGTCTTTAAACTTTGTATAATATAAACCTCCGTTTAGCACTAGAAACATTTGCATTGACAGGAACACCATGACATACCCATACCCACCCTAGCGCCCTGGATGTTGAGTGTTTAATATGATTTAACTTTATATGCAGCACTCATCTTCATCACATTAAACAATGCAATGACCAGACAAACATGATGTACACGAACTTCTGACTAGTACATAGTTTTTCATCAATAGCTCAAATGTTCCCATGTTCGATAAATGGCAGAACAATATATCCACTTTTTAATCGTTCTCTTACATCCTTCAAAAGGGCAGCTTTACAAACTAATGTACAACTAATTTGTCCGTCAAATTATGACAGGTCCACAAAATACCACAATCAACCACACATTTGCGTTGATAAAACAACAATATATGTGTTGGCAGTTCTTAAATGGCTTAAAGAGTTCGAGTTCGATTCAGTAGAGACAGGGCCGGTGCCAGACCCAACCAGACTATCTGGCGCCCTAGGCAAAGTTAGATTCTGGCGCCCCCCCCCCGAAAATATCAATTTCAACATTTATAAACAATACAAACAAAAAATTAAAAAATGCGCCCCCTGAAATCAGCGCCCTAGGCGGCTGCTTAGTTTGCCTATATGGTAGCGCCGGCCCTGAGTGGAGATATATTTAAACCCCAATTTGCGTTAAACACACGACTATACTAAAGCAGATTAGATTTTTTAAAAATGAAAGAGAAGCATAAATTTTGAACTTATGGAAAGCATGTAATAGTATGTAGTGTTCTCTGCCTACCCCCACTACACCCCGACCCTCAAATACTGGAGGAAGGGATAAATGATACACATATTTAAAGTTATTTAAATGGTGATGTCCGATGTAAGAAATTGTTCTCCGACACATTGCGGACTTGAGACCATTGTCAAACGTTTAGATGGTTAAAGATGTGCACAGATTTGTAGTAGTTAATAATGTTTTCATTGTTATACTGATAAAAGTTTTAGAATATATTTCTCTTACTCGACAGACACTACCACCATTCCTACCCGTTTCGCCAATTCCCTCATAGCTGGATCGTACACATCTGAATAGAGAAATAAATAAAACACCATTGTTCAAATTGTTTTTCGAATCAAAATATTTAAGGCTACATTAAGAATTTGTTGATCATTTCTTTATTAGAGAAAGAAAGGTTATTCAAATACTTATATTATCGTTCGTTGCTCCAACTAAAATAATCTCGAAATAAACTTCATTTTCATTTAGTGTTCTTCTCCAACAGACTTGAATCGCATTATTGTTCTATTCCTCATACAACTCACAAATTCATTTAGCTTGGAATGCATTTTCTGTACTCATAAACTGCAATGTCTCTTTCTAGTGAACTCTAGCAATCTGAGAGAGAGAGAGAGAGAGAGAGAGAGAGAGAGAGAGAGAGAGTTAGTTTATATGCAGGTACCACATACTAGGAGCTGGGGACTTCCAGTAAGTACTCAAAACGTGGATTAAAAAAAATAGTACCCATTTATTATTAAACTTTTCTCTAATCTAGATGCTATCCTAAAATATAATATGATTACATATTCCCATATACACTGTATACATAAATTTTATTGAAAAGATGAATGTATATTTATGGACTGATGGTGGGCAACTGTTGCCAAGTTCAAGAATTACAACTTTCGGACTGCCAACATGTGTTCATGATGGATGATGCAAAGTTCAAGCGTTAGTCGGTACTTTCGGACTGCCAACATGTGTTCATGATGGATGATGCCAAGTTCAAGCGTTAGTCGGTACTTTCGGACTGCCAGCATGTGTGCATGATGGATGATGTCAAGTTCAAGCGTTGTCGGTACTTTTGGACTGACAACATGTGTTCATGATGGATGATGCCAAGTTCAAGCGTTAGTCGGTACTTTCGGACTGCCAACATGTGTTCATGATGGATGATGCCAAGTTCAAGCGTTAGTCGGTACTTTCGGACTGCCAACATGTGTTCATGATGGATGATGCCAGGTTCAAGCGTTAGTCGGTACTTTCGGACTGCCAACACGTGTTCATGATGGATGATGCCAAGTTCAAGCGTTAGTCGGTACTTTCGGACTGCCAACATGTGTTCATGATGGATGATGCCAAGTTCAAGCATTAGTCGGTACTTTCGGACTGCCAACATGTGTTCATGATGGATGATGCCAAGTTCAAGCGTTAGTCGGTACTTTCGGACTGCCAACATGTGTTCATGATGGATGATGCCAAGTTCAAGCGTTAGTCGGTACTTTCGGACTGCCAACACGTGTTCATGATGGATGATGCCAAGTTCAAGCGTTAGTCGGTACTTTCAAACTGACAACATGCTATTGTAATACATTTGGGGTATGCGCATTTGGTTATAGGGCCCCGTTTTAAGGAATTCTTAGATTTGTGTGATTACTTGTTTGATTATTGGAACTCGGTGCAATGAAAATATTCCTTAGTATGAAATAATTAACCAATTACTAGGAGAAAACGTCACGGAGTGAAATGTTAGTGAGTTTCCATGATGCCATGGTTCACTTTGAGTGAATTCTGGTCAAAACCGCATACGTGTCCCTGTCGTTCCATAGTCCCTATTAAAATCTAATGGTTTACATTGGTGGTGTAACTGCTGTGGCATAACGGTAGGAAGCCGGTAAATTACACAATTAAATCAACAAGAAGGGACTTAGCAGATACCGTTTATGTCGCCATGGCGACAGATGTGATGCAGTTATACTGGGCGAAATGTGCCTTGAAACCATGAATTGACTGGCCTAAGGTGGCATAGTTACAAAAGTTCCCTGTATAACGGGATAGTTGTATAGTTTCTACGGCGTGAACTGCTGACGGTACGGAAATTTGATGAAGAAAAACCATGCAGATGTGCGGTTGATAAATATTTGGCAAGTTATGAGATCTGTGGTTTTGCATTGATTAGAGTAAAATTTATGTATAGAATGGACACGTCGTACTTTCTAATTTACAAATGAAGTTGTATAGAAGTCTTCGGAAATTTGGGGTAAAATTATGACTTCTAGCGGAATCGCGCCAGAGTTTGACACCTCTCGGTCAAGCAAATACCCCTGGCTTGTAACAATATTTTGATGATGGATGATGTCAAGTTAAAGCGTTAGTCGCTACTTTGGGACATGATGTTTTCATGATATCATAGTTAATCATCGCTCCTATCTTTAAGTTAACATATAATTTGACTGCCTTATTTTATTTGCATTGGACTCATGTAAAACTACAGGTATATGTCACGTTATTCAATCATCGGACTTACTGTTTGACAAGTGTTCCGCGAAATCTAGAGACTCAACTGTATGCTTGCGAGTATAATGTTTCTATCTGACTTAAATACACTTTCACACAAACCTGTAGCATTGTTGATCATAATGTTTCAGCATGCAAGACTGGAATTCCTAGCATATCAGCGTATACAGTTTGGATCTACAGTAATATTAGCAAGATTTTCAGTTGAACACAGTATCTGATCTTAAAAGCATTCAACTTTCAAACATGTTAACACAAAACTAGGTTTACAACCGTGAAACATGCTTTATGCTTAAGCAGGCAAGACAGGCAGTATAGGAACTCCTAGCACATAGTCACATAACTTCATACTTATTATTATATAATACCTATTTTCAGTTGAATGCATAACTAACATAGAAGATACGTGACTGTCAAAAACTTTAATACAAAAGACGAATAAGATTATCTGCGTAAGCAGGCGAGGCAAGCAAGAAAGGAACTTTTATCATATCGGTGTATAAGCTTTAGCCCTCAAGGAATATTATCTTAAAGTTTCAGTTGAATGAAACCACGGATGTAAAAGATATACGATTGTCAAGAACCTGTAACAGTTTCACTGTCATGATACAAAGGTAGACGAGACAGGCATCTATTATATCACAGCATAAACTATAGACTTGTATTGATATTATTAGTTTCACTTGAATGCGACATTTAAAGTTGAAGATATGTCACTTAAAATATAAATAAAAATCTAACGCAAAACTCTATCATTGTTGACATCTCACATTAAATATAGAAACAATACAATTGAGGTGTGAGACCTGCCCTTGACTCGCTGATTTTGGAACGGTGATAACGGCAGAGTTACCAAGTCCGAGTCTCGTACGTCGCTTCACCTATTACATCTGGCCTGACGGTAGTTAAACCTTGAAAGGTGAGTTGGGACTTAAGGTTCTGTGTCCACCAGTAACAACTGACTTTACTTATATAATATGAGGCACCGTAGTGGACAAAATCTGGTCCAATCAGAACGTTGCCGTTGAAATTTTAATGTCATATGTCCAGAATTCCAATTTCACGTGTGGTATCAAAAATGCTTGTCCTTAAAGTTCCATTTTCTTGGTCGAGATTTTAGATTGCATCTTATTGAATTAAACAGTAGTGGCTGAAAGTTATATTTTCTACGTCCAGGTTTTGCTGATTTTGTCGTTTGAATTACACTGCGGTGGTTGAAATTTCAATGTCATACGCCTTACGTATTGGTTCAAAGAGTTTATGTTGAAAGTTCCATTTCGTATGTTGAGTATTTAGATTTCATCTGTTAAAATACACAGCGCTAGTTGAAAATTCGATGAACAATGTCAAGATTTTAGATTTTATCTTCTGAATTACACGGCGGTTGTCGAAATTTTAATGTCGTATGTCTCGAGTTTCAATTTAACATGTTGAATCACATTGATTGTGCTGAAAGTTCCATTTCGTATGTTGATTTTTTAGATTGCATCTGTTGAATTACACAGCGGTTATTGTACATTTTATCGTGCTTGTCAGAATTGTTATTTTTATATGGTGAAATGATGTGTTGGTGTTCAAAGTAACATTACACAATGTTCACTTTAATAATTAGAAATAATATCGAGTATTAAGATACATCATTCGTGTATTCAATTATGAGGCGCCATTACATTTCATACATTTACAGTTTGAAAGTTGCCATTCACAGGTCGAAAATTACTATGAATTTCTTCGCTAGAGGTCGCTCTCGTGAATGGACCGAGTTATTTTTAAATAAGGAGGCTGCTTCTTGTTGCTGTGAAATTCAACAGCTGAAATCTAAATGTTCGCCATATGAAATGGAACTTCCATCACAAACAGTTGCATGCAACGTGTGAATTAGGGATTCTTGACATATGATATTGAAATTTCAACCACCGTTATGTCATTCAAAATATACATTGTAAAACATCGATATAGGAAATAGAACTTTAAACCACCACTGTAATATTTAACATATAAAATCTAAAATCTCGATCTAGAAAACGGAACTTTAAGGACATGCAATTTGATCCAACACGTGATATTGGATTTCTCGACATACGACATCCAAATTTCAACTGCAACTGTCTCATTGGACCAGCTTTTCTCCACTAAGGCACTTTTGACTGGCTGAGACTGTAAAACCAATCTTTAATCTCCTGTACATCTTTTGCTTTTACAAAAGCATCTGCATCATCTTGTTTATTAAAACAAAGGAACTTCAGATAACATTAACAGACTCCTATATGCTACCCAGTCGCCATAACACTGCAAGGTCTGCACAAATGCGATGAAAAGTTGACGTATTTCCATGTTTGGTGCTGTTCTCTAGAGAAACATGTTACTGTTTTATTCTGAAGAATCCTAGATTTATTTCATTTGGGTTTTTATAGGCTATGGCAGTTTCCCATTAAGGCAATTCTATTTTTATAAGATTTTCAGTTACATTATTGTATAAATGGGTCTTTCTTATGTCTATTTTACTGTTTTCACTTACTTTCAAATGAAAATAAATTCTATGACAACTGAAAAAAGATATGTTAATTTGTTAAAATGAACAGAAAGCCATGCATGTTGGTATTTGCAGAGAAAAAAAGACATCGAAGTCACAAGTCCGCAAAAGCAATTCACTTCCGCAATTTCCGGCACAATCCACAAGGTGATCAGCTGTATTTAACTAAGGGGTATGAAAAGGGCAAAATACGAGGTCATGCAAATATCTTTCAAACCGCGTTCCTTCGCACAAAAATCAAAACTGAAAATGACATGATGTAATTTTGTGGGTTTCTCAACGAAGATGGGAAAATACCTTTTGAAAATGCACATGAGAGTTAGGAAAAAAGGAAGGAATTCAAGTGGGGACACACAAGTCAGGCTGACGAGATAACATGCAAATGGGCTATAGTGATTTCTAGTACACTGATAACTTTCTAACGGGAGAACTTAGCAAAGTGTCAAGCACGCGATCCCAGTGTCGGTACCATCCGATTTCTGCTCAAACTAAAACCTGTTCTACCCAAGAAAGTATAACAGACCTAATCTACAAATAGATCAATCACCTGAACACAGCGCATTACATTCTGTAGACAGCGAGTCTCGTTTTCAGAATCTCCATTTCAGAGCGTAATTATAGCTATTTTTGTCCGCAAAACTGGGCTTTCCTCCAAAAAAGTAACCTTTTGCCATTGCCGAAATAACATCGCCTATACATGAACATATCAGGTCATACAAAATCACATTGTTACATTTAAATATCATACCAATATAAACTAGCTTGAACGCTAAGTATATACTGAATTGTACAATTGTTTGAAATACCCATTTAAATCTGTATATATTACGAAGTTCCAATCAGGTAGGTGACGACATTAAACAAGAATGTCCTGTTTTAGGTTAAGTTTTGCTTTTGTTGGCCCTCTTTGTTGCCATTGAGAGAGAGAGAGAGAGAGAGAGAGTGTTAGTACACGATAGAACTGGGAGGATGGGAAACTCCACAGAACATTCCATCGTTAGAGTTTGTATACGTTAGAACTGGGAAGATGGAAAACTTCACAGAGCATATTAGTAGGTGTTAAAGCTAGCAGGATGGGAATATCCAAAGAACACACCAGCTTTAGAGTAAATACACGTTAGAACTGGGAGGATGGGAAACTCCACAGAACTTACTAACTTTAGAGTTAGTACAAGTTAGAACTAGGAGGATGAGAAACTCCACAGACATTGCCAGCTTTAGAGTTAGAACACATTAGAACTAGGCGGATGGGAAACTCCACAGAGATTTCCAGCTTTAGAGTTAGAAGCTAGGAGGATTGGAAACTCCACAGAGACTGGCAGCTTTAGAGTTAGAACACATTAGAACTAGGCGGATGGGAAACTCCACAGAGATTTCCAGCTTTAGAGTTAGAAGCTAGGAGGATTGGAAACTCCACAGAGACTGCCAGCTTTAGAGTTAGAACACATTAGAACTAGGATGATGGGAAAATGCCACAGAGTTTACCACCGTTAGAGTTAGTACACGTAAGAACTGTGAGGATGGGAAACTCCACAAAACATATCAGCGTTAGAGTTAGTGCACCTTAAAGCTAGCAGGAGAGGAACCTCCACCGAGCTTAGAGTTCGCACACGTTAGAACTAGGAGGATGATAAACGCCATAGATCTTGCCAGCGTTAGAGTTCGTACACGTTATTACAGCTGTTTCCTTTCAATATACCAGTGAGTATTTCTGTGGGCAGCTCACCAGTACTTAGCATCTGAGAAATAAAAGCATGAATAAATTTGCCCTTAGATTAGAAACTCACCTGTGATAATCTAGGTTAGTGGCCATTGGGCTCTGATAAAAAAAAAGGATTATAATAGTTTCTACATTCTCTGTGTTAGATTAAAGCTGGTTTAATTATTACGTCTTACATACAAGTACTAAATAAAATTCTGTAACAAAAATATAACTTACTGCCAAATGTATAACCTCTTTCACAATTTTACACACATACTCATTAAAACAAAAGAATGTTTTACTCGTTCCACTCCGTTCTGATATTGTATTATGTAAGTCTATAACGGAAAGTGATACAATATTTTCAATAAATGCACCGCTCATGTCGAAGCAAGTATGAAGACTGAGTGGCAATTTTAAAATACAAAAGTTACAAATAAAAGAATTTCTCAAACTCTGTGTGTGTGTGTGATTTGGATTTTTAACGTAGCTTTAAAAACAATTCAGTCATATTGCTACGATGTCTGCAGTGTGACAGTTTATAGTGATGTCTAGCACTGGGGCATCATGCCGCAGACATGTAGCATGATGTCCCACCCAGCCACATTATCTTGACATCAGGCTGACCATTCCTAACACTAAACTCTTAATGATGAGCGCCAAGCGAGGCAGCTGTTAGTACCATTTTTGTAAGTCTATGGTATGACTCGGTCGGGGATCGAACCCACGACCTTTCGTTTCCGAGGCGAACGCTCTAACCACTAGGCCACCGGAACGGTGAATTTCTCAAACTAATGTTAGTAACTACGATTTATGACTATGTAAAGTTTTATCACTATTCTACTCACACATATGCAGAAAAATGAGTAAATTCAATGGCATCAATGACGGATTTAAGAACACCATAGGAACACGTGCTTTTGAGTAACCGTGCAGGTTATTCTTTCGAACTTGAAGCACATGTGTCTCCACAACCAGATAAACTATCTGAGTCAACATTTTTGTTTTGTCGTACTTGATAATTATTCTTTTACTATAAAATTGGTCGATTTCCGAAAAAAATTATATAAGATTCGAGTATTTGACAAAAATATCTTTTGTCTAGCGATAGTGAAGGCCAGTGCCCTACGAGTATCTACACGTATTTGTCTCCGGTTTACATTCAGTGATAGAATAATTAAGAGTCGAACTGGACGGCGGTAGGAAAATCATCTGAAACAGTTTTAAGCAAAGAACGCATTCGTCATGTTTTAAAATAGTTTTGGGATGGAATGCAGCTTTAAATCTGTAGGAAAAGAAAGAATGAAAAAAGGACATGTAAATGCCCCAAAATTGTTATACTTGTATATGCATATGAGAGATATGTGAAATCGTATACATAGTATGAAAAATCCACTTACCCACTGAGAGCCAAGACCAGCCACCGCCATGATAGTAGACCAAAACGGGTCTATTGGAACCCGTCAGAGAAATGGGCTCATAAACCTTAACCTCAACGCCATTGTATACAGTCTTGGTTATCTGACAAGAGAGGGACATGAGCAGAACGATGTGTTTTTTAAACATATAAACATCGTGCTTGGATACATAAGAAAAAGTATATTTGATTGATGTACAGTATAAGCCATAATATAAATACAGTATATACCATAATATAAATACAGTATAAGCCTCAATATAGATACAGTAATTGCGATAATATCAATACAGTATATGCCATAATATAAATACAGTATAAGCAATAATATAAATACAGTAAACACCATAATATAAAAAATGTCTTGCATTTAAAAGAGCTCTTCAGCTGCTTTCATTGTTTACCAACCATGTCCCACATGCAATTTAATTATTTATAAAATAAAATGTCAGATAAATTTCGAATAGAAAATTTAACAATGCTCTTATCCTGAGGTGTGAAAGTCTCATTTCATAAAGTCCGTTTTGCCCCGGTACCTTCAGCAAACATTGCGGAGACATATGGTTTATCACAACCAGGGAAAATGGTTGATTGATTTATTAATTCATTGACTAGTTATTAATTACACATCAACAATAACAAGGTTATATCATGTCTAGACAATCGTCATCTACTCTTTCCAGAGTGAATATCCATGACCGCTAGATGGCCACATCGATTAGGCACTGAGCAGTTTATGTTCTTTGCGCACTGTATACATGAGTTTTGTTTCACGGAGATTTCGAAATCTCCAACATATTTTCTACAAATGTTTGTTACATCCATTTAATCAAGAACGGAAGATTATGTCAAGAGTCGAATCGTTAGGTTATATTGCGTCATGGCAAGGTGCAACGATGATGCAGTCTACTAATAATTCATACGAAATGTCATTCTACTGTAGTATGTATAAAATGCCAGTCTAGTGTAATATGTATAAAATGCCAGTCTACTTTGATTTGTATGAAATGCCAGTCTAATAAATTTATATGATATGTCACTTCCCCGATTAGGACCTTTTCCATGTTTGGGTGGCACTTGCGAGTCTTCCTTAACTGGCAAAGCCTCCTCCGGTGGGACGCTCATGCTTTTCGTTGCGGAAAACCGATGTGATGTCAACAATTGTGTCGTACTAAAATAAATTCACTCACCATACGGTTATATTATTGTATTTTATAAGAGAAGTTATTAATCTTCAATCCTTGCAAATTAATCATTAAGCTATTATTGTATGGACGTGAATGGGTAATTTATCCCAAACAGATCTTTGTAATGACCAGTACTTGGAAATAGATATTCAACTACGAGTAGCGCAGAAAAATACACGTCAGCATATATATATATATATATATATATATATATATATATATATATATATATATATATATATATATATATATATATATATATATATTCCTTCCTGTTATTTCTGACTACTTTGACCCTTAGCTATGTAAAATTATGCATGTTGTGCTGCAAGATATCACATGCACTTATCCTTATAAAAAGTAATATGAAAATGAGTTCATAAAAACGAAGTACCCACATACGACAGTTTCAACGTGCAAATATATACCGTAAATGTTACATGAATAGAAGATTTACTTCTTTTTATACTTGTAATATGAAATATTTACTTTGGAATCCGATTCTATAATAAATGCGCCTAGGATATTTGAATCTTCAAACTATAATGAAAATAAATATCAGAAATCGGCATATATTTTTCGTCTAATGGTTACACATTAATGTGTGCTTATGTCAGTAATCGGTATATAGTTTTCTCCCAATGGTTACACGTCAATGTGTGCTTATGTCAGTAATCGGCATATATTTTTCTTCTAATGGCTACACGTTAATGCGTGCACATCAATTTTATATGCATATATGTTGATTTTATTTTATATGTCGTATGTTTACTAATTAAATAAAAAATCAGTCATGATATATTTATTATAGTCTGATAATACAAACCCGTTTGTTTGTACCCCCCTACCGATTTAAATAATGGAAATCTTTAATGTGATAAAAAGTGCAAGGAACTTAGTCAATTCATTCACTGATTTATACTTTTTAACTGACTCTGAGTAGAGTGGCACTAACACCGTCATCTTATGCGCGTTTCATGCTTAACGGAAGTTTTCAGTGCAATAGACGGACATGCTCGGATCCATTTCCAGTTTCTGGACAAGTCCATTTTCAGCAAAGGGGTTTATCACAACTACAGATGTACATACATAAGTCGTCTGCTTCCGATATTTACAATGTCGAATCAAGCAAAGGAAAATGACAACTACGCTTTTCATGTGGATTTAACAAGCGGTTTAATTTCTATGTTCATGTATGCAGAGGGATATAATTCCAAACTCTCAACGTTATGTAATTTACACAATTATTCAGCATTTGCCGAACAGGATGAACTACGTCATTATTTAGTCTGAAGGAAATAAACTAGCCTACAGTGTACGCAATATGGCGCCGTGTTAGTATGGAAAGTCCGTTAAGAATGAAATGGTGCGGGGATGGCAGCAATTGTGCCATTCTGGTCACAGTCAGGTTAGAAATTATAAATCAATGATTCAATTGAATAAGTTCTTTGCACTTTTTATCACATTAAACGTTCTCGTTTTTTTTTTGTTAATCGGTAGGGGGGTACAAACAAACGGGGATGTAGAATCAGAATAGTCGATACTATTCATCATTTCATTTCATTTAACGGCTATTTGACTTTTCATTTTCATTTCATTTCTAACGTAACATGACTAGTTGTAGCGGCGCCACTGATGACTTTGCGACAGTCTCACTCCATTTCGCCTGTTTGTCACTGCATTTACTTTAACTTAATACAGAACACTGTACATGATAGTAAAATGTCTTCATCTATTATTTCATTCCTATCTGGTCAATGGTTTCGTTTCTTCTAAAACTAACAGGCAATGCTGTAACTGTTACCCATTATGACAACTTAATATTTCTGGCACGGCGCCAGACATATAAAGCACGTGCAATAGAAAAAAGTGAGAACAATTGGATTATTTAGTTTTCAAAGAGGTAGTAATGGTACAGTTATCTAGAAATACGCCAAGGCGGCCGACCCAATATGCTTCGAACCCGCACTATCCAGGCTAAGAGTCTGAGACACTAACCACAAATGAGCCACAGCGCAAAGTAGATGAACCTTCTGGCTTTAGTATTAATGGAATCTATGGATGAAATTTTAACTAACTTTTGTGCTACTGTTTATAACCTTACAGAACCTAACATCTGTAAGTGAATGGGCAAGCAAAAACCATGAAAACTCTCGGCACATTTAATATATGCAACGCATGGTTGCAAGGTTGGAATATGATGCTACCATTTGTTGATATTAGTGCCAAAAGCAATTGACTTGTCAAAGATGCAACGCCTACCTTTAATGCCGGATCCTCTCCTTTACCCAGTGGACTGCCAGTGATGAGTGTCGTCAACACGACGTTAACCATTTTCCTCGTAAACCGACAACAACCTCCACGAATTCCAATCATGGCAAGAGTCATTATCTGTGAAATTATATATATATATATATATATATATATATATATATATATATATATATATATATATATATATATATATATATATATATTTCGTTGTTTTTTTTTGACTCTCAAAAAACCAAGATAAAGAAAATGATGTCTTGAAACCTGTTATAATGGCATAAAGTAATTTTAAACCTTTTGCCTGTTTGAAAATGAATCTAATGCTTAAGTATGCTTTTCTAACTCAATATAGAATCCTATATGTCATGCAGGGCCGGCGCCAGACCCGGCCAGACTATCTGGCGCCCTAGGCAAGGTTAGATTCTGGCGCGTCCCCCTACCGGAAAATATCAGTTTCAATATTTATAATCAATAATTTTTTTAAAAAATGCGCCCAACGAAATCAGCGCCCTAGGCGGCTGTCTAGTTTGCCTATATGGTAGCGCCGGCCCTGATGTCATGTTACCCGCAAACAGGATACTTATCTGCAATAATTAGACATGTGAGTACGCTGAGCTGAGCTGGATGACTGAAAGTCATCTATCATGTTATTATTGTGTGATGACTGCATCGCCATCTATGGTACGCCTTGCAATTTTCTCATGCATAATACTCGGTTATGCCGATACATGGATGGAATGAACTTTCGGATATGGGGAGGAGGATCAAAGTTTTAAGACAGAAATGGTATGTTGTTTTATTTTACACCTTTTTCTAACATAGGAAAGCTTATTTAAAATAACGGGACGGCAGTTTTCCATACAACAGGTTTACCATCAAAACCACGCTCAATTCATGGTCTGATTCGTTAGCGATTTTGAGATTTTTGCTTTATTTTGCAGTCCGAGTCGTGACAAGTTTGTTCCAACTTTTCGTGTAAATGTCTTCAAGCTTTAATTTTGGATGACATAATGGGAATTCCGAATTTTCGGCTGAAATTTGGTACTGTATTTGGATACAGTGAAATAGGTCAATGCATTAATGGTCGGGTATAAGATCAGATACTGCGGACATGAAGAAACTGGAAGTGACGGGTTTGGTTAGCATGGCAACGATCGGGTATAGTTACGAGGATCACAGTCTAGCATATAGTTTCAATTAGCAATAATACAAAGCATTTCTTGAAAACAACAACAGCAACAGCAGAAAAACAACAACATAAAACATTTAAAACTCTTTTACTCTTTGAGTCATTTACTCAATATACAGTGCTGTGATTTGTCACTTAGTTTTGAGAGCGAGCTCTCGACACACTCTGTTAACGAATTTAAAAAGGACACCTACTCGCTCGACTGTCAAGCAATACACTTCCCGGCCCTAACAGTACATCACATTCCTGTCTCCGTCTCAATGTGTACGTTTCTTTGCACGACCATTATTGCAATAGAGGACTGGCGGGAAATTAATAGACTTGTAAAATAAAAATTAATACATCAAATTCCCAGTTATTAAACTATATTGAAGCTAGTCAAACATATTCAAACAACCTTTCATTTGACCAAAACAATGATACTGATATAAAGAATAAGCTGAACCATTATCAACGACAAAATATAATTTTTAATAAAGTCATTTATGTTCACTAGGATACTTTTTTAACAATTATATGCAAGACTGCAGTCTTCCTAACCACAAAAATCCTTTCATGTAGGACCAATCCGTCCAGACACAACCGATCCTTCCATGCATGACCGATCCATCCAGACACAACCGATCCTTCCATGCATGACCGATCCATCCAGACACAACCGATCCTTCCATGCATGACCGATCCATCCAGACATAACCGATAAATCCATGCATGACCGATCCATCCAGACACAACCGATCCTTCCATGCATGACCGATCCATCCAGACACAACCGATCCTTCCATGCATGACCGATCCATCCAGACATAACCAATAAATCCATGCATGACCGATCCATCCAGACACAACCGATCCTTCCATGCATGACCGATCCATCCAGACACAACCAATCCTTCTATATATAACGGATCAAGGCACTTATAACATCACATCTTTTCTACTTTTACTTCAGTCCCCAATCTTGTGCACGAGCATTAATGAAAGTGTTGTATTCCATCGTATGGAAATACAGCATAAAACTTCCTCTGGACAATTAGAAATTCCTGCATGTCATTCAAATTTTAGCTTCAAGGTATTTACATGAAAAGGTAAGAGCAACATTTTCATGGTTCGAATAGCAGAAGAAAGCAAACTTATCGAAATTTCGAACGAATCAGACCTTGGTTTTGAGAGTGGTTCTGATGGAAAACATACTACGTTTCCCGACTTTTAAATAACGTACCATTTTTGCACCTTATGCATCCACCCACCTTTCACCATTTACTCACAATTTTTCCATTTGTGCGTAGTGCTGTGTCCAAGATTCGCGCGTGCCAGACTTCTGTGACGCCCTCCGGAACCTTCGTGTCCATGTACTGAAACAAGGTGAAGGACGCGACAACTGTGACAAGTATCGTCACTAGTTGTGCGCAGACACCGGTGGCTGCCAGCCCTCCCTGTTGGAAAATAGACATGCCATGTTAAATACGTATATGCATAAAGTTGTTACGTGCCATGTTATGTATATTTGATTTAATTTAATTTAATTGCCTGTTTATAAGTTTTAAATTTTTTATTTTTAATTTCATTACATATCAATGCAATGTAATTTTGTTTACTAGGAATTTGATATTTTCCAGAAAATTCAGCTTGGCCTGAATCTTTTCATAAATACCTAATAATAGAAACACTGTTTTAATTTTTTACTTAGTTTCCGACCTTGATTCAGAAATCACTAAGACAAGAAACAACTTTTTATTTTTATTTTATTCTCGGAGTAATATTATCGGTTTTTATCAACGTCATCCTGGGAGTACGTGATTTTATATGTAAGCAGCCTCTATTTTGCAATTCTGGGTTTTCCGAAATTGCGCAGTATTCAGGTTTTATGCCGATGCATATAGAGAAATTAATTAGTTGGGCTTTTACACTGAAAAGTGTGCGTTTGTGACCAGTTTGGAGTTAACATTTTAATTTTTATTCAGATTATTTGGATTCTAAAGGATAATTCTTTTTCCTGGAAATATTAGAGTGCTCATACAAAATTCTTGGACAAAGACATTTCTTTAAATTTTATTCGGAAATTCAACCACCGGAATATTGTTTATGGATATAAAAAAAGAACCATAGACACATATGTACAATAAAGACTACAGTATACGTCATCGCCTTCCATTTTGGATTTTTCGTCGCGACTAGAACTTTAATTCATTAGTACATTTCATTACTAGGACTCATTTTGACTCATGCTACATAGAAATAGTGTTTAATTACCACCTGACAAATGTCAGGTATGTATTAACTCTATTCACAACCCTCAATTACGATCACTAAAAAGTTAGGTACGCAACATAAAATAAATATAACACCAACCCTGATAAAGAAAAAGAAAGATTCGTATACTAAAACTTTCTTTTACATATTAACCAAATATACATATGACACAATAATAAATAAAATTAAATTGGAAGATGTTTTATGAAAAGCACAAAATATACGCAAATTAAGTAATACAGTACTTCTATACACACGAGAGTGCATCTGCAATCACGTTATGTTTTCTCTGATATCTCTAATGTAAATATTGTATTTTGCCAGCACCAAACTCCATCTCAATAATCTCTGATTTTTCTTTTTAGTTTGTAAATGAAAATAAGAATGTTGTGATCCCTCAATATAATAATCGGAGGAGTTGAACTAAAATATACAAAGCGTTGCACCGCCAATATTATCGGAAACTCGTAAATGCGTTAGGCTTTAGTAGTGACTTAGGGATAATTATGCCCTGCGAGCCATATATTTTCAATTAAATAACACGTACAAACCTGTCAATCTGAATAGTTTTGAGTTCAGCCTTATCATTTCCTACAAAGGAGATGCAAAATTTCGGATGGCATCATACGATTTGTCTTAAATTCCTTTTGGAATACGACCTTTTAGCAAAAATATTGCATGTTGCTTGTCACGTGTGGTATATTGTACCTGAATTATTCTCCAATATTGGACACTAATAGGAAATTGCAGTTGTTTTCTTTCATAAAATTGTTACAAAAGCGTACTTGCACAACAATAACAAAAAGAAAGCCCCCAAAAATGTTAAAAGAATATAAAAAAGAGACAAGAAAACTTTTCACATAAAAGAAAATACAAGTCAGTTTCGTGATTTTAATGAAAAAGGATGTCCATAATGATGTAAATACATCAACAGATATAGATATCCTCAAACTATCGGCACATTCTTTTAAACGTGTTTTTCATATATAGCAAACTATATACACCCCCTCCTCTCCAGATGTTTGCAGTAATAAAATATCAAAATGTTTCCTGTACATCGGTGGATGTCCAGCAGTAATATTGCATAGGGCTGCATAGACACTAGACAAACATGCTGAATTCTAACAATTCAAGTATTTGGAAGCTTTTCAATAAATTTCAAACAAAGGCCTGACCAAAATATTAAAATATTTCTCCTCATCAACACTAGTCATATATCTAGCCCTCAAAAATTCGATACAATCCTATAAATGGTGTGAGAGGAGAAGCGATGACGAACTGAATTCTCAAAAATACCCCCTTTCTTCAAGAATATTTAAAAAAAATACGCCTAAGAAAAGGAAACAAGTAAAACTTTATTTCGCATCTACATCAAACATATATTGAGCCTACGATGTTTTAATACAATTTTCCATGCAGTTTGAAAGAAGAAGCAATGACGAAATGAATTCCACATACTTATTTTAAAAATGACCCAGAGGATAAACAGGAAATCCCTTTTGCGCATTTTAACCAACCTTGCATTGGGTCTCCAAAGATTCACCGAATTCCTCTGAGCAGTAAGAAGGAGAAGCGATGAAAAACTCGATTTCCAAAATACACCTCCTGACAATTTTTCAAACATGTCTTTCGAAATGGGCCAGAGGAAGCAAGTAACGTTATTGCACATCTACACCAACCACACATCTAGCCAATAACAGTTTCATTTAAATCCTTTAAGCGGTGTGAGAAACGATGACGATCTCAGTTCCCAACAATACCCGTTTTTATGACAATTTAAGAAAACAACAACACAATTTTAATATATTATTTCAAACATTATGGAAGTAGCAATAAGTTCCCCAAATACCCCATTTTTAATTTTTTTAAAAAGAAATGTTCATATAAAAAATGAGCAATAAGAAAAATGTTAATCTTACAGAGCCTTTACAGCAAGGACGCATGAATATAGTTTATAAAGTCTCATTCAGATCCTCGAAGCAACGTGGGGGAGAGGCGATGACGAACTAATATCCTCAAAAATATTCATTTTGTTACAAAAATTGTTCAAAAATTGTCCAGAGAAAAAAAAGTAGAACTTTACTGTACATCTACACAAACCACATATCTAGCCGACCTATCAGATAAGTGATGACGATCTGAATTCTATAATTCACCCTTTTTCAATTTTTTTCTTCATAATATGTCATCTTAAATGAGTTAGAGGAAAAAGTAAAACCTCATTGCGCATGTACTCCAACTATTTATCTAGCCTACTAAATTTTAATAATATTTTCCAAACAGTGTGTTGGAAAAAAGGGGTCAGATATCGTGTCAAATGGTAAAATCCTCCAAGTTTTGTGACGGACGGACAGACGGACGCCGAGAGGTAACGAAAATATATCCCGTTCTTCGCTAAACTGGGGATAATACAAACTTGGATTTTTATCATTAAATGCTGTTCTCTTTGCTACAACAATCTGCAGCAACAGTTAACGTGTGTAAGAGACAGCACTGTTGAATCAATCCTGATATAAAAAATCACTTGATGCTGTAACATTTTATCACACGTTGTTACAATTGGAAATATACCCAGAAAAACAAGTATCAGACAATGTATGGCTGAAAAACACTTGGTGGATATTTCATCGAGGATTGCAAACCCAACACGTTCGGCACGCATAGATGCTCTTCAGCTATACTGTTCAGTCTCCTGAGCCTTCATCTGATTGGCTGATAAAATGAGCGATTGTGGTAATAACATGAACAGAACACCTAAATATTCGCTGTCAGATCTTCGTGTAGGGCAATGGGGATCTGAATTTAATCAGATTTACCAAACCAATAATCTCACTTCATGGAAACATACTTTTTTCATACTCTCCTTTACAGAGGTAACCTATTTTTATTGTTCAATAATTTTAATATTTTGGTGACTATGTTGTATTTTAATCATAGCTTTACATATTTTAAGAATAAAATCATTATCATTGAAGAATTTCGACTTTCAGCAATCACATCCATAAAGAGGACAATATCGCTGACAAATTTAGCTATTACTTTTTAATTGAGTTTAAAATAGCGATTTTGCTATATTTAGTTATAATATATGCCACTGATAACAATTATTATTATTATCGTGTGCAGTGCGTGCTCAGCCATTTAACAACGTCATCATCAGCAAAGGTGCAGAGCCTGCAGTCCACCAGGGAACTTTGTCAATGGACAGTTGTTAACAATGTGTGACATGGTCTGAGGAGCTCCGCAGCAACAGGAAGAGTTAATGGCCTGGCCCCATTGGACAAGGTTAACTGCACAACGACCCTGTCCTGTCCAAAAGCGGGTCAGTGTGGACCACATATGACGTGGATGGTTGAAGTCAGGAGGCAGACAGATGACTTAGCTACGAGGGAGTGGTTTACAAAATCTGTTGAAGACCACTCGATACTCCATGCCGACAACGGACCTAACCAGACTGGGCGTCTCGAAGTCAAGCGGAGTGCTGAATGTGAGGTGATGTCCATGTACAGTGGAAGTTTCTCACTGGCATAGACCTTAGCCAACACTTTCGTGGTTGCTTCCTGACGACGCAGATGTGGAGGAGCAATGTTGCAGAGTACCGGCAGCCATGGTAAAGGAGTAGGACGTAGCGTTCCGGAGATTATGCTCATTGTTGTGCTGAACTGGACATCAATGAACTTAGTGTGGGATGATCAAATCCAGACAGGAGCACAATACTCGGCTGTCGAATAACAGAGGGCCATTGCTGATTTATTGAGTGTCTGAGCACTAGCGCCCCAGGTTGAGCCAGCCAGTTTGCGGAGTAGGTTGTTTCGAGTGGTAAGTTTTGCTGAAGTTTTCTTCAGGTGGTTGTAGAATGTTAGTGATCTGTCCAGAGTCACATCAAGGTATGTTGGGTGTCGGGTGATGTTTTATCTGCTGCTCACTGAGGAGGATGCAAAGCTTACGTTTCGCATTTGCATTGTTAAGGTGGAAGGCGCTATAGACTGTTTTTATTGCACTTGGCTGTAGACGCCATTTCTTGAAAAAGTCCGTCATATTCTCCAGTCCTTGTTCAGGACCCCCTCAAGCTCAGTAAATGAGCAACTTTGGGTCCCGAGAGCAATGTCATCTGCATACATGAACTTGCACGATTGTGTTACCCGTAAGTCATTGATATAGACATTGAACAAACTTGGCGAAAGAACAGACCCTTGCGGGAGTCCATTAGTCTGACGCCTCCACGAGCCTCGTCTCTCTCTGATGTACACTCTGAAGCGCCTATTGAGAATGAACAGTTCAATAATCTCAACTATCCAGCGCTGCAATACTCTGGAAATTTTCAACAGCAGCCCTGCATACCAGACCATATGCCATTGTTAGATCAAGAAAAACAGCTCCAGTTTTAAAGTTCATCTGAAACTCGTTTTCAACAATGTAGTCATGGCAAAGACTTGATCGCAAGTACTACGGCTATGCCCGAAGCCTCCCTGCTCAACAGTTATGATATTCCCCAAGTCAGGACCAATGCTTTGGAGAATCAGGTGCTCCATTACCTTAAAACAGACTGAAAGCAAGGAGATCGGCGAATAACTCGCTTTATTGCTGAGATCTTTGCCAGGCTTTGGGATCGCAATAATCTTTGCCTGGGGCCACAAAGTCGGCATGCACTTTTCCTTAACAAGCCGGGTGTAAAAGGTGCAAGCCATTCATTTGCCTTCGGGCCAAGATGCTTCAGGAACTCAGGCAGGATGTAGTCATATCCTGCTGCTTTGCCTGATTTGATGCTGCATAGCACCGTTTCATGTTATGTCGTTGTTAATGCCTCTGGAGTATTTTGATCTAGTTCATCTGACTTCCGACGGCAGTATTGTCGCCACTTATCTCGTACTTGACGTCGGTGCTGTCTCTCCAGGGTGCTTTTGCCTCTTGTAATAAGTGGCCAGCAACAGCATTTGGCCTGACAACAGGGTGAGCTTGAACTGGTGGTTGCTGATACATTCAACTACCTTCATTCCAGGTAGTTGCTTTTAGGACTATACGACTCTTTTGCTGAATTGCAGCAATCATTTACATATTATTTTCAATCTGGACATTAAAACACTAAATTAATCAGTGCCTTATGTGATAAAAATCAAAGAAAAACACTGAAAGTTGCTTTTAAGGAAAACATTTTTAGGATACAATTTTTTTATATACCATAACGTCTGTAGCAATTTGTTCAAATACAATGACAATCAATGCTTAAAATTAATTTATATTTTGACATAAACTAAATACAGTTTTTGAATTGCTAAACTAATAGAAAATTAATCAAACTGCTAGATGATTTCAAGTTTCAACAGAACACGCATTAAATACGGTAATTTGTTCGTAAATGCCATGAAGATACATAAAAACATAATTCTTGTACACATTAGAGGAAACATTTTCCCCCATGTGTACAATAACCTCTATAGCAAGCGTAATTCAAGCTCAGTGACATTCAGTATTTTAAAAATAATTTATATTTTTGACACAAACAAATACAGCTTCTGGATTCCTAGACTAATGGAAAACTTAATAAAACTGATTCTGTATAGACGATTTGAAGTTGCAGTTGAAATCGAGGTAGATAGGGTCTTTATTTCTAAATACCACGAAGATACATGAAAAACATAATTTATTCTTGTACTTAGATGCTGTGGTAACATTCATTTTAAACTTGACACGTTTTAAATATTAAAGATTCGAACTTAAAAAACAAAATTTTCTTTACATCTCAAAAAGGTATTTGCATATGACTTGGTCTTTATTATTAATGAATGTCCCTAACAGAAGTACTCTTTAAGCTTTTGTCACATCTACACCATGGCAACGGTGATAAGCTTTATAGCAACAATTTTATATTTGAAAGAAGAACATGCAAAACAAATTGTTAAAAGTAAAAAGATATTAATAGCAAGTACATGCACTTGTTAAAAACATGTATTAAATGTTATTTGGGATAATAGCAACACTTTTAGATTTGAAAGGAGGACATGCAAAACAGATTGTTAAAAGTATTAAAATATTAATAGCAAGTACATGTACTTTAATTTTTTTAATGTAATTTGGGATATCTCTGAAATGAAGGTCTTCCTATCATTACAACAAAGAACATACATATACATAATCACACGCGTTGAACAATAAATATTCACACCATATCATAGAGAAGCAAAACTATATCCAAAATAATGACATGTAAAGAAAAAATGTCAAGAAAAAAATTACAGAAAAAATAATTACGTGTTTGAAATTAAACTTGGGATGAGTGTGTATGGTGCATCCTGAAAACTGTTAATGATGCACAATTAGAAGTACGGTAGAGCTGTGCGGCCTTTATGTAACCGTTTTGCTTACTTTATTGCCAGGAATGCCTGAAATCTAACGAGGTGTCATATTGTTTGCTTCTAGATTTCATATGCCAGACACAACTTTAACTAGAGGAAAAAGGATATGTACCTATTTATTTGTCAATGGAAAGTGATGAAAAGAGTTAATAATAATAATAATAATAATAACAAATACCAGAAGCTGAACACATTGAATCGGGAAAGGACCTGACGCGAGGTTGACTAAACATTTGAAGTATCGACTATTTATTTTTGGGGCACATTCATTATCAGTCCAGGTGTGATTTGAGTCGGTACGTAGCATTTGGACGGACTGGAGAGAATGTCCAGCTGAGTTGAAATGAAAGAGGAGTTGTATATTGACCACGTCATTTGCTTAGTTTTTGTAGCTGTTAATTCTTTTCCTAACAAGTCAGTTGTTTTGCCAACATAATGGATGTCAGAAATCTTGCAGGTCATAGCATAAACAGATATGCATCCGAAATTTGACCCCGCTTAAGTCTAATTTACCGAAGTTCACTAAACACCGGCGGTTAAACAGACGATTGGCTTACTACCGCCACTTCACTTGTATTCAGGAAAGCTGATAAGGATCTTCCATAAAAGTGTAGGTCAGTTCCACTAATCTTGTATTTCACTTAAATATGACTTCAGATCAAGTTACTGGTAATTTAAAAAAATAAGCGAACTGCCGAACAAATTTCATATTTATAGCATTAGTTGTACAGCTCATTCAGGGATCAAAACTGTTCTCACTAAACGCTTGATTAAGGTGGGGCTTGAAAGTGAATCCTCTGATACAGTTGGCGCTGGAGTATCACGAGGTGCCGTTCTGGGTCCAGTATTATTCATGTGCCATGTAAATGATTTGCCATGTTATGTAATACATAAAGTCAGAGTATTTGCTATAGATTGCCTACTATACCATCAATAAAAAGTCTTTGAAAGATCATATTAAGTTTACAATACGACCTAATGTATTATAGTTATGGGCTAAAACATGGAATATGTGTAGCAATGACAAAACAATTTCACATACCTCTACCAATCCATATCTTGGTGTACAATTCTTAGAGAATTTAGAATAATTAATGCACATTAACAAATATGGTTGAAAGGCTAACTTCTCTTTAGGCTTTCTTCGCTTGATTTTACGTAGCTGCAACCAGCAACGCAAACGTGCTATGTCTTTAGCCCTTGTATGATAAATTCCGATCTTTAGGTCATTCATCTGGGACCCAAGGAATAAGCCTGATGTAAATAAGTTAGATCAGAGTTTCTCAAACTGTGATACGCGGACCATTGGTGGTAAAGCTCCATTCATGTGGTCTGTGAAAGTTAGCTAACGGTACATTCAACATTAGGAACGACCACTAAGGGGTCTGCCGAGATCCTCAACAATGATCAAGTAGTCTGCGAAAGAAAGGTTTGCGAACCACTGAGTTAGAGAAATCACAAGTGGTAGGATGGTTGATGCTGGCGATACCTCATTATGACTACTTGATCCCACCACGACCAAAACCATCAACCAAATAAGAACTTTGACAAGTACGTTATCAGTAATGTTGTGGACATTCAGTGAAAAAATATACAATATGTTTGAAAGTGGACTGCAGTAGATCAGAATAATATAAACACTCCGATTTGTGAGTGCCATCAAATTAGAGAACACTAAGTACGTACGACATCTGTTGAGGTCTTCAACTCCAGCCTTAGACATTCCAGTCTTAGACGTTCTCTCTCTCTCTCTCTCTCTCTCTCTCTCTCTTCCAGTGGGTCAGTACTGATTCTCACAACATAACAGACCTTTCTGAAATTTGTTCTAAGCCCCACCCACAATTGTTAGCATCTAAACTAAAACTAATTCTTCCCCAAATTATAAAACACCATCTTGACTCACAGGGAATGAAAATAACATACCACCAACATATTACGAGTTCAGCATAAAATAAGGTCCTGAGATACTATTTATCTGAAGAGATAAATGCAATTAAATTAAGTGGGCATACAGCATAATGAATGTTGCAGATACAGTTTTTCGTTTCTTCGGTTATCTGCATACCCGATACATTGCTTTCACCAGGAAGTCTAAACATAAATGCGCTTATCAATTTGCAATGTATTTTACTTTGTTCTCGGTCAATATAGAGTTAACATCAGATGTTCTTGGTGAGTACACTGTGTATTTTGGCCATATGACTTCAAATGAGTACAATAGGAACCATACATTGTATACAATTCTGACTGACAGGAGAAACTAGATTACAGTCTTGTAATTATAAAAAGGTATGAATAGTTAATCAACTATTATTAGAACAAGTAATGTTACTTTTTGCATTTTTTAAAAACTTCGACAAAAACTGAAAAATGAAAATAAATGATTTTGTGTTTAATTAGCCCTCTTAGCTTACATGTAGTTGTAAGTTTGCTTTTACTCGTCTGGTGAACTTTTAGAAACTAAACAAAAATTAAATTGAATGTTTAAGTGGCAGTTGATTTAATAATTTTTACTGATTTGTAAATACAATACTGTAATCTATCACAGTTAAATTAGGTACAATGCATGGACATATGGCCAAAATACATAATGTAATGACTAAGAAAGACACGTGAACCTACCTTGACAACACTGGTAAATCGTGATGTATTTCTTGGCCAGTACAGCTCATTTTGTTACGTTTCGTCTAACGACAACTCAATTTTTTAATTTGTCAAGCACTTGTGCATTTGATAAAGAATATATCCTTAGGAATTACTTCATTTAATGTCCTCTGTAATGGCCTACATACTGTAACTGTTACGCGTAGTGATATACTGTAATCACCCACCAAAAGTTCGTGCAATGTAACTAACATTAAGGTAAGACTGATCCGATCATCTAGTATCCAAAGCGGATAGCAAGGGTTAAGCTAAATCAATGTAGTGTTTGTATTAATGCTATTAAATTGCTGGCTGTTGTTACTGTTCGTAAATGAGGTGTAAAATAGTTAGAACGGTCGTTGCATGAAGTGTCTGGAAAACAACCTCTCACCTCGGTGTGTAACTAATGTGATAAATATAGGGCATGCGCAACTTGCATTTATATCTCCATTTTATAGATTTATCCGATTTTAGTGATTAGTTGTTTTGATTGTGGGAAGTCGGTGTTAGAGAAATTCTTCTCAGCCAGAGGAATTAGCCAATTTCTAGGGGCAAACGTCAGAATGCAGTATTGATTAAGTTTTCATGGTGGCATTGCTTAGTTTCGTATTTGAGTTCAGATCAGAGCTGGAGAAGTCGGCATGAACCAAATAGTTCCTATTTAAATCTAAAGGTGTAGATTAGTTGCATATTTCCATGTGAAATATTTGTGATAGGGACTGATATTTTGTGCAATGGAATAATCGAGAAGGGGTTGTTCCAGACGCCTTATATTGTTGGGATGATGCTAAATGTAGTGTAAAGTCATATGTTGAAAGTGGCTTGAATTCGTTGTTCGGCTGACCCAGGGATAGGAAATAATTCCTTTCATTGGGTGGTTGAGTTGTGATGTGTATTTTCATGGTGTGAAGTACTGGCGCCACGTTACGGAATTTTAACTAGGACAAGGCACGCAATTCTGAGTTTGTGATATGTGTGGTCATTCATTAATTAAAGTTATTTATAGTCTTGGCGTGTTATTAGAACTTCCAGTAGTCCTTGGAAATAAGGGAAAAACAAATTAATTTTAGCAGAAACCATGAGAGTGTTGGATTAACTCGGTAGAAAGAAACCCTTTTGCATATAACACTATTTTGAAAACGTTCGTTTATCTGAGCTGTGTATCACTGTCAGCAGAAACTAGCTGCACACAGATGGATGATTGAACGTGAACGAAAAATATATACATAATGAGCAACTGAGCGAGAGATAAGAAACGAAAGAACAAATAAATCAACGAAATTAACAGCAAATAAAGTGATATATCAAAATATTTATAGCTACATGGTTTAAAGTATTTTATTGTATATTATACAATATAGAATATAATACCCTTATGCACATTGCATCTCTCTCTCTCTCTCTCTCTCTCTCTCTCTCTCTCTCTCTCTCTATATATATATATATATATATATATATATATATATATATATATATATATATATATATATATGCATGCTAGTCAAGAATCCTGTACATTATTAGTTAAATTCATCATACGAGTACACTTTGCCAGTAGCTACCTATGCCTGACATTCCCTCAGACGGTACAAAATTCTGTATATCATGCAAATGTCCCACGTACCCCATGCTCATTGGTGCTCCATGTTTTCTCCCGAAGTCTCCGATTTTACGTCCGATTTTTAAAATATACATTTTCTTTAATCTCTTTATACACACTGTACATCATTACAGACTTGACTTGTATGTAATGGAACATGGCAAGCAACGTTCAGTTTACATGAGAGAGAGAGAGAGAGAGAGAGAGAGATGGAACTTACCAAGATGATCACAGAAGTGAGGGTAAGTTTTAGGTTACTGGTCGATCTGTAGAATAGAAAACAGACAACGAGCACAACATAAAGCAACTCCATGTTACTTTTTTAACAAAGGTGTAATGCTGTACTGTCCTCTTTCGTCCAGTTTAACAGTGCGAAATGGTAATCTTATTAACCCGTGGGAACTACTTCATGTGACCCGCTAGTGGACACGTATATGTGTCGTGGACACCTTTATCTTTCAACAAGACGATAAGGTTCCGGCAGCTTTAGCCATCAGGTCTATCGTTGTCTATGGAGTTTGCCTTTATATGACCTTTTGGTGGAAATAGTAATCATTTAATTATTTGTACTTATATGACCTTTGGCAGGAATAGTAGTTATATAATTTGGGAATATTTATAAAGAATACAGTTTTTAGCGAGAAAAAAGAATAACGTTGCAGGCCCAATATTAAAACTCAGACCTTTTCCTTTCAACTGCACGATGCTGGTGAGATCAAAATAATGTAGAACAGAAGCACTAATTTACACATAATTTTTTCTACGCTTAGACGCAAAATTGGGATATTTGCTTGTTTGTTTTTCAAGACTAATTCCATAAAAGCTGTTGATAGATAAATGTAGCGATTTTTCTTGTTTTCGCAATGGAGCGCTAATGGACGACGAGAGGTCGTCATTCTTATTAGATTTTTTTTAGTCCTTAAAGTTAAAAGCACGTCCTTTTTGGACTGGCATTCTTAACAGTACACAAAATATATACTGTGATGATATTGTAATTTATCCATAACTTAAACTATAAATTTAATACAGCAACCAACAGAAAAATGGGACGTTTCCCAGGGTGTAAAACAATCGGAATATCTTCAGCTTTATTTCCTGAATGCGAACTGCTACGCATGCGTGGCACTGCATCTTGTGAGTCGAAATATTTTGTTTATATCTTAATGTAAGGGAAGAGGGAAGGTGGATATAAATTCTTATTTATTGGATTCCCCGGATAAAATTACTTCCTTTGTAGCAGCTGCTTTTGTATTTTTCTCACACCATAATGAAAGTTTCTGAGAAGAACAGTGTACATATCCATAACCCATGTTTCCGTTGAGTCAGAAATTCGCGCAATTTTCATGTCGAAGAAAAATGCACGAACACACTGCGGCATAGTCGCTAAATAAGCGACTCTTCTATATCGCGATATACTATCCAGTTTAGGATATTATCCATACAGCAATCGGTTTTTATAAGTTTATAAGTCAAAGATATATGAAATTTCCACAATAACGTTAAGCCAGTTGGTCAAGAATTTTGAGAACAGAGTATACTGCGGCCTCGTTCCACACATTTACACAAGATATTTTACTCTCATCTGAAAGAGAAGTGAGGATTTTGCTTATGTTTAGATCCTGCTTTTAAATCTTGGATATGGCCTTTAAAATTATAACGAACTTTCCGAACTTTCGTGTGATAAAAGATAATATAGTTAGCTTTTACATGATATTAAATATGACATCATTGAATGGAAGTTGACGAAGTGCATAAAACAGAGTATCTGGGACGTAACTGACATCTGCTACGAAAAACCCAAGCAAGTTAATTCAAATATACAATTTTATTTTGATGCTCGTTTTTAAATCTTAGATAAGATCCGTAAACTTGAAATTAGCTATGCAGATCATTTATTTAGCTTTTATATAATATGAAATAGAGAGTTAATTTAATGAAAGACGAAGAAGTGTATATACAAATTGGCAATGGAGAGCTTATCAGCCAATATGACGATTGATGGTACACTCTCCCGCTGGATTGATTAATGACATACTGAAATCATTCGAATTGTTTTTACTAATTATACCATTTTTCCGGGTAAATGTCAATGATATATCCAATATATTTCATGGCAGAATAAGACAATAGTAATACATTTTTAATGTATATATTCATGATATATCCAAGATATTTCATGGCAGAATAAGACACTATTAATACATTTTTAAGGTAAATATTCATGATATATCCAAGATATTTCATGGCAGAATAAGACACTATTAATACATTTTTAAGGTAAATATTCATGATATATCCAAGATATTTTATGGCAGAATAAGACACTATTAATACATTTTTAAGGTAAATATTCATGATATATCCAAACACCTCCATGGAACTGTCACTGGGTAAGGTTAAGTAAAATTGGTTGTTATTGCTCATAATTCCAGAGTTTTGTGGCTCTCCGAGGCGATACTGGAAGTTAGAGGAGTGTCTCCGCCCAAAATGGAGTTGTTGTTGGAGTGGTGACTGGCACTGACACTGGACACAAGGTTCCCGTTGTTCCCGTTCGAGGAGAATTTCAGGGAGGGATTAGGAAGCAGGTAACCGATGTAACTGCTCAATACAATGGTCCACAAGTGTTTGTCTCCTTGTTGCAAACTCAAATTGGCAATGGCTGCACCGATGACACAATACACCACGAAGGTTTGGCAGAAAAAGACGATTTGCGTTTTAGGCACACGTTTTCCATACCACACCCACAAGGGTTGTGTTTGTAAATCTTGCAGAGAAGAATTGGGTGAAGGAGTGATCGCAGTAGCTGAATCTGTGTGAAAGGGCATGATGGTCACTTCTTTTTATAGTGCGAAGCGTCGATGCAAGAATCAAAACTGGGTGGATATCCTTTCCAACGTACTTTGACTTCTTTGACACGTCGTTTGCCCACTTTACGGTTTATGCGTTTGACAATGCCTTTGATGTCGTACACGTCGTCTTTTTTGGTGACACGACTTGATTTGAAATAAGTACGGGCTAGCGTTTTGTTGAGTACTTAACACCCATGGCTGTCTTTTTGAGCACCTTTTTCCTCCTTTACCACCCTCGGACAGAAAAATGAGTGTGTGGTGAGACTATTCCCACTCATGTTTAAAGCCTTTCAGTCAGGTTGTTAAGGACTAGTTAGTCCTACACATGAGTGGCTAAATTTAAAAGTAGTCTGTGAGTACATAAAAGCCTGGGAGATGAGGCTCTCTTTCCTTCCCTAGGAGTAATTAAAAATCACGCGGTGCGTTATTAAACCAGTGATATATGCTCCATTAGAGCGAAAATCACTTTAATTCAAGTAAGCAAGCAAGCAAGTTCGGGTACCGTCTCTAGCACTCTTGATGACACCAACTGTCTGGGTTATTTTCTTTCTTGCAAGCCCCTATGTTCCACTTCTGTTTGTGATAATAACTTGTGATACTTCACATTTTCTAAAGTGGAAATCTTTACAAGCCGTACAAAATACAAAACTTATATGACTTTGGCTTTTGACACTTGCACAGACTCTTCACTTTATAAGTATCACGAGAAAATTGTATATCCCATTTTTACCATTTTCAAAAACACGCACACACTTGCAGCTTGACCAGAAATATGTACATCTTGTTTTGTGGATAAGTCACAGACAAGTCCAAGTCCATAGGTGGTTATGAACGTTAGGAATATCCCCTCATTTTTTCAGAAATATCAAAGCTTGTATGTGCATTTTCCCTTTTCCACTCTATATTAGTGCTTAGATTTGTTCCAAAAAAAGAAAAAAGAAACGAAACAATTTTGAAGAAAAAAACAACTGAATTTTGAATTCAGGTTTCTCTCTGTTTATAATTTTTTTTTTCAAGTTGATGGTGCATGACAGAGTACATTCGCCTACCTTTCCAAAGTGAGAGACATTTCTTCACATGTCACTGCCTTTGTTAAATTCGGTTTCATTGGTTAGATATCGTTAATCTTTAATTTTTTGATGCATTTCTTTTTGATAGAAGATTTAAGGCTTTCTAGTGTTGTAACGGCATTTATGTTGTTTAGTCTGTTGATGAAATTATCTATAGCAAAGTGCTTAAGATTTTTTCAGGTTTTTTATTATTTCAAGCCCTACAAAAGGAGACCAAGTTTGTTTTCAAAGAGGATTGAAACTCTAAATTACACGGGCGTGAAGGAAAACATCGTTATGTTCATTCTAATCATGCTTGCCGTATCTCTTTGTGTTTTAGAGGTCATATTTCTTCTTAAGTAAATACACGCATCAATAGACAGACAGATTGGGTCATCATCCTTGAGTTTCACTGTACTTTCGGTGCTTTACTTCACACAAACCCCAAATTTATTAGTTTTAAAAAAAAAAAAGATAACATGCCCCTCAGTACTGTAACACGTCTGTTCTGACTCTACCGATGTGAGTGTGAGTGTTTATGTTAAAATGTTTAAGTGAGATATAAAAAAAATGGTCAGCTTGAAAACGCGAACCAATACTGTGACGCTCAGCAGTTTGATGTGGTAAGAAGAAATGGTACAAAACACACACACAAAGAGGGCTTGTAAGTTCACATTTCAGTATGTCTGCACTGTAATGGTAACAACGCAAGAACATAGGGATTATTATGCCACACAGTCCTAGAACAAAACAATGCATCACCCGTTGTAAGCCATTTCATTGGCTATACTTATTTTCTTACCGCGTTCACTTCGAATTGACTTGAGTAGCTATTCACACAGTGACGAGAATGGCCATGCTTTACTGGGTCTATCCTATAGGCAATTTATATAAAAAATATTTTAAAAAATTAAACTAATGCACGAACAATGGTTCCATGGGCGATCCCATGGAAATTGTGTCCGTCTTATTGCAAAATACATCAACATTTAATTTAACCGTGCAGATCGCTAGAACAAACCTCTGATCATATACATTTTGAAAAGTGTTGTGTGACACGGATCGCCATTGTCGCTTGGTGTCTGCTTTCTTCTTCGAAAAGAGATCGTTTCGTCTTGACTATAAAAATTTAATTTGACTAAGTTTTACGCACTACTTGAACTCATACATTTCACGTTGTAGGTGTAAGCCGTCGTTCTCAGTTTTCTGGAAGTTTGTTTTTGCGTTTCTCAGATGTGATACTATTTTTTATGGACCGAACGAAATTTCTTTAGGCGTGAATCAGGACTCGTGGTTTTGTGGTATAAATGGAGAGCATTGATGAAAGCTCAGTTATGTCGTCTTCGAAATCGCTGACACGGATCTGAGCTAACACTCCAGGTTTTGTGTGAGGCGATACGGTACATCATTGCCTTTTACTTCCTCAATGAAATCGTTTCATCTTGTTGCAAAATTACATTTGACTAGGTTTCATACGCAGCAGGTCCCTGTATATAAGGAGAGTGTCTTAGCGTCAGAGTATTCATTCCACTCTCAAACGATTCAAGAAGATGGAAGAGTCAGCACAGATCGACCTGCAGTCATACGAAAGCATAATCCACAGGCGAAAGTGGCAACAAAACTTACTCTTTTGGTCGTTGATTTGATGAGAGTCATACGAAAGTGTGTGCTAATGAAGTTTGCTATATCTGCAAAGGTAAATGGGTATTTGTCTCCAGAATACCTGCTTCGTCTAAGAAAGAGAGACAAAAGTCAAGATACCTAATATCGTTGTCAGGAGAAAGGACACTGGAATTCAGAGTGCCCTACGAGAAAAGAGAAGAAACAGAAACAAGACGAAACAGAGAAGAGGGATTCAGAAGAAGAAGAAATTGAAGATGATGAAGAACTTGTGCCAGTAAAGACATGGAAATGGAAAAATTGACAATGTGAGCCGATGCGTTGGCCCTGATGTGAAATTTCATACTACCTTCTAAAAGAGAATAGACCAGAAAGAAAACGTAAGTGTCTCTTGGTCTTGACATTGTATAATAAGGATGGCGTGTTTTGTTTTTACTCACACTTTATGAAATTGTGCTCTTTCACCTCTCTCTATCCCTCTGGATCACGTTTTAGTTAGAATTGAAATGGAAGGATGTTTTCCTTCACGCACGCTCTTTAGGCATGCAAGTCCGTAAACAATAGTCAGTCTATTCATCCATCATTTTGTGTCTTGATGTTTCCTAAATCACACACTGATGCCATAAAATAACGGGTTAAATGGGTTTTGTAGTGTTGGGAGTGGGGGGTGGGGTGTAGGTGTTTGGCAGAGTTGGTCATTGCAGGTGAGGGCTTAGGTGCTTTCAAAAATCTTTTTCTTCTTCACTCTGTGTTGATAGTATATTTGGGGTTTGTATGCGTTCGCGTACGTTTGTGTGGATAGTTTATTTGGGGTTTGTATCATCTCCCTTCTGTGTTGATAGTATATTTGGGGTTTGTATGCGTTCGCGTACGTTTGTTTGGATAGTTTATTTGGGGTTTGTATTATCTCCCTTCAGTGTTGATAGTATATTTGGGGTTTGTTTTTTCCTCTTCCCTCTGTGTGTGTATGTGTGTGTGTGTGTGTGCGTATGTCTGCGCGCGTACGTTGTGTGTGTGTGTGTGTGTCTATTGGTCTCTGTTTGTCCGTATAAAACTCCCTTTATCCCTATCAAATACATTCTACCTACCTACCTACAGTAGCGCGTATTCAGGTCAGCCACTTGCAACACTGTTGACACTTATCCCCTAGTGTTCAGTACAGTGACGTCACTGACGCTGGAAATTTCGAGACTATAAATATGGACTTGGGGATTTCCACAGGTTGTAGCTATACATATGTACTAGAGTTCATAAACAGGAACGTCACTCAAGCTGAGGCTATAAAAAGATAATGGGATTTTCCAAAGGAATAACCCACAAGTTGGAGCTATAAATAGATAGTGGAATTTCATAGGAATTTTAGCTGATTATAGCTATAAATAGATACATGGGTGTTTATCGACGATCGTCACACAAGTTGATTTTGTAAGTAGTTACTAATTTTATCCATTTTATTCTAAACCGTTGTAACTTAATTTTCGGGGATATGTTTATTTTCCTTTAAATTCTGGGACAATTTCGTCATTTTAGCGTTACTTTTAGTCACATCCATTTTGTCGTTGAGCATTTCCTTGATTATAGCTATTTATAGCATCATTACAATTATGCAAATTTTTGAACACCCCATCAAGATTTCAGGTCTTGGTAATGCTTTATATATAAATCTCACGCTTGTACTACTGTATGTATGTCTCTGTCTCTGTTGTGTTTGACCCTCTACCATCATTGACCCTAGACAATCCCACCATGTTCAATTCCCCTTGACGCTATACAGACCCACCATGTTCAATTTCCATATGTTCAATTCCCCTTGTCCCTAGATAGACCCACACTTTATTCCCCCCATGTTCAATTCTCCTTGAGGCTAGAGTGACCCAGGGTTTTTCTCCATGTTCAATTCCCCTTGAGGCTAAAGTGACCCAAGACTATTTCCCATGTTAAATTCCCCTTGAGGCTAGAGTGACCCACGATTTTTCTCCATGTTAAATTTCCATTGAGGCTAGAGTGACCCAGGGGTCTCTGTAATGTTAAATTCCCCTTGAGGCTAGAGTGACCCACGATTTTTCTCCATGTTAAATTTCCATTGAGGCTAGAGTGACCCAGGGGTCTCTGTAATGCTAATTCCCATTGAGGCTAGGGTGACCTACTTTACTACTATCAAAGCATAATAAGATCAAATTGAATTTCTACACACACAATATATTGACGCGTGTTCTTGGGGTAGACAATAATATGGCTTCCCCGATAGTGTTCTCGCTTAGTTTCCTAGACACGGTTGCATGTATGGTCATGCAATTTCAAGTATGCATTCATATTTATCACCTGTGTTAACACAGATAAAAACTCATTTGACGTTGTAATGTCCTATGTTTCTTGCAAAACTGGATAAACTAAATTTTCAAATTACAGATTGCTTGCAGATTCATATATGATATCAACATAATTTCCTGTTGGTTAATTCATTTCACAGATCTTCAAATTTGTATCCAATTATAAACATGAAAGAAGATAAAAATGACTGATTTGGTCTGAATTTATGTTTCATTCAATATTACACTCCTTTTGGTACTTTTCTAGAGTACCAATTCTATTCTTGTTTTGATTTTCTTTTGATGTTTATTTTTGTTGTTGTTGTTGTTTCTTTGTTGTTTTTTGTTGTTTGTTTTGTGCACACTATGCACATGGTCTCTTTAAAAGATTAGAAGTGAGTGCCGGTATATCAAAGGTCGTGTGTGCCGGTATATCAAAGGTCAAGGTCACTTACAGCGACATTGTAATGAATTACAAATACAATCCCGAGATGTACAAAAATAAAGAGTAAGCTGTATCCGATGATCTGTGCTCCATGGTTTAGCTACTTCATGTACGTATGTATATTCATGCAAGATATATTTTCGTTTCTTTGATTATCCTATTTCTTGTTAATATACATATGTCTTCAGACAAGACAGATAGCTGCATCCACTAAATGCCGTGGCATCTGCGAAAGTAATAAATATAGCGATCGACCTCAAGACTTATTCTTTTCTTTTGAAACTGGTCGATTAGCAAAAGCATTGGTGTGATATAATTTAAATTAGTGTGATATTTAACAAATACCCGTTGCAGCGTTGTCCCTGACATGCTGCCATGGTAGAGCAAGTTCGAGCCTCTCAGAATAGGTTTTAACTTTTTGAATATCATTGTCATATTACAACTCGGAATAGGTTTTTACTATGTGAATATCATTGTCATATTACAACTCGGAATAGATTTTTACTATGTGAATATCATTGTCATATTACAACTCGGAATAGGTTTTTACTATGTGAATATCATTGTCATATTACAACTCGGAATAGGTTTTTACTATGCGAATATCATTGTCATATTACAAATCGGAATAGGTTCTTACTATGTGAATATCATTGTCATATTACAAATCGGAATATGTTTTTACTATGTGAATATCATTGTCATAATACAACTCTGAATAGGTTCTTACTATGTGAATATCAGTCATATTACAACTCGGAATAGGTTTTTACTATATGAATATCATTGTCATATTACAAATCGGAATAGGTTCTTACTATGTGAATATCATTGTCATATTACAACTCGGAAATGCTTTTACAGTTTGGCAACCTTTATCCAATTCTGAAACAGGATAGTAGAAGCCAAATAGTATTTTTTTTAAAAAATAATAACAATATCTTGACACAGAACAAGCTCGGTCTGTATGAGAAGGATGGTGGGGATCTACTTTGATCAGTACATGCAAGTAGGCATGTTTGAAAAGAATAAGGATTCAGAATTTCACTGTCGATCTTATAAGTTGTAGTATTTCGTCTGTGGTATGATAAGGATGATAGGGTACCGTTTGCGCTCACGTATAAGTTGTTTGCAGTTGGTCTGACTTATAAAGCGAGTACACACTGTATTAAATGTGATCCCAGTAATAAATATTACAATATTCAATCACTTATTATATGTTGTTGTTTGTCGACTTAGTTTGAAGATGCACAAATGACACTAGATGACGCTTGTGTTTGAGTAGTTAAGTAGGCCACCATAGGGACAATGGGACTTAGCATTAAAAACACCCCTGGGCAACTCTAGGGACAATGGAAATTTAACATGGAGAAAAACGCTGGGCCACTTTAGGGACAATGGGAATTTAACATAGAGTTTGGGTCTGTCTAGGGACAAGGGAAATTAACGTGGGAATAGTTTGGGTTTGTCTAGGGACAAGGGGAATTGAATATGGGATTTTTTTTTTTTTTTTTTAAAAAGTTTTTTTAAATTTAAATTTAAATTTAGAAAAGGGGTAGGCAATGGAAAGGCTATCTCTTTTCGAGAAATATGGCTGGGCCTGAAAAGGGCCTTTGGGTTTTCTTCTGCTTCTAGTTTCTTCTTTTTCTCCACCAAGTTCTTATTTTATCTCCAACACTCTTTCTCTTCTTTTCTTTCTTTTTTTCTCCTGCTCTTCTTTCTTCTTCTCTTCCTCCTCTTCTTTCTTCCTCTTCTCATTTTCTTCTTCTTTTTCAATCTTTTCGTTCCATTTGCTTATTCTTATTCTTTCCTCTTCATCCTCCTTCTCCTCCTTTATCTCTTTCATGACACCACTAATCTTATCCTTTACCTTTTTTAAGTTATTAATTTCCATCTCTACACGATGGGGACTATAGGAATAATGGTCTTCAACCAGTCTTATCAACATCTGCTCCATCATTCCTAAGTTGTCTAAAACGTCTCGTAATGTTTGTATTTTGTCCATTTGGTTAGAAGCCATCTTCTTTTTTTATTCTTTGCAGAATGGTTTGAACGACGAATACTGTGGGTTCTTATACTTAAAGCGCGTACGTGAAGGAAAACATCCCCCTAAAACGTAAAATTGATCTTACCTAGATCATGACCAAACAACGCGCGGACGTGAAGGAAAACATCCCCTACTTTTTCATTTCATATAATAAAACCCAAACTATACTCTCCACATACGCTAAGAAACAATAAACAAAATCCATAATCTACTATCCTCACAATCGTACGTGAGCGCTTACAAAACCCAAACTATACTCTTCACATACGCTAAGAAACAATAAACAAATCCATAATCTACTATCCACACAATCGTACGTGAGCGGGTACAAACACAAACACACAAACACATACGCTAAGAAACAATAAACAAAATCCATAATCTACTATCCACACAATCGTACGTGAGCGGTTACAAAACCCAAACTATACTCTCCACATACGCTAAGAAACAATAAAGAAACCCATAATCTACTATTCACACAAACATACCTTAGCTCTTACAAGCACCAACACACAAACACATACCCTCACACTATCTTAGAAAAGAGTTAGTGTTTATATTCACACTACTCTACCTACACATTGGCAAATTGATGGTTATTTCTTTTCTAGAGTATTGGGTAGCCCTGAAAAGGGCTGTTTTTTTGGAACTTCATGGACACCTGGTTAATGGTGGCACCTTCCAGGCCTGGCGCCACATACACATCTTATCCCCCAGTTACTTTTTACTTTTTTGGGGGAGAGAGCAGAGGCAGGATATGTCGCTTCAGAATCCCAATTTTCGCTCTCTGGGATTCTGAAATTTATTCTTCTTCTCTTCTTTTCCTTCTCCTCCTCCTCCTCTTCTTTGTTTCTTCTCTCCTCCTCTTTGTATCTTCTTTCCTCTTCTTCTTCTTCTTTATATATTCTCTCCTCCTCTTCTTTTTTTCTTCTTTCCTCCTCCTCTCTTATCCTTCCCTCCTCCACAATGGCTTCCGCGGCCAGTTCATTCAACAGGCGCTTGGCATATTCCAGATGCACATGAAGTTCCAACAGTTTAGACAGTCTCGTGTTCATTTTTGGTGTTGATCAATCAACAAGGGTAGCTAGACTGCCCAGCGAGTTTCAATTTATACTGAAAGCGCGGACGTGAAGGAAAACATCCCCCTAAAAAACATAAAATTGATGTTACCTACATCATGACCAAAAACAACAACGCGCGGACCTAAAAGAAACACTCACTCACTTTTTTATGCTACCCATCACTATTTTAACATTTTTTATAAATCACTTCATTAGACTATCCACATACGCAAAGCAATCCAATCTAACTCCAAATATACACCTCAAACACCAAAAAAAAAACATGATTTTAATCTGCTATTCATACCAACTTACTTAAGCACTTACTAACACACAAACACATACCCTCACATTTTTTAAAAAAGAGTTAGTGTTTATTTTCACACTACTCTACCTACACACATTGGCAAATCGATCGTTATTTCTTTTCTAGAGTATTGGGGTAGCCCTGAAAAGGGCTGTTTTTTTTGTTTGCTATGGCATTCTTTTTTTAGTTTCTAAGAATGCGATGTCCTCTGAGGATAGACTTTGTGGCGATAGGTCTGCTTCTTCGGAAAGAAAAGAAGAACTCTTTGGTGTCGATACGGCAATCGACAAAGCCTCTGTCAGGTTCAGGTTGCTGCTGCTGCTCTTGTTGTTGTTGTTGCTGCTGTCTCTGAAGTCTGTACTTCTCTGTCCATTCTTCTTTTTCCCTGTTCATTTCTTCTCTGAAGAGCTCTTCTATCAGGTCTTCAGTGATTTTTAACATTCTCACATTCTCTATTTCTTCTGGCTTCGGTATCAGACTGTGTCTGACCCTATGCAAATTCACGTAGGCTTCGTTGAGCTTAGCTAGTTTGGAGCCCATCTTCTTAGGAGGATGAGTCGACAATAGATGGTTAGACTGGAAACAACCCCGGTTCTTAAAGTCAAAGCGCGGACGTGAAGGAAAACATCCCCCACACGGTTTTCGAGCCGCAACGTTCAGTGAGTGTTATGGGAGGGATAGTAAGAAATGAAAGAGCATCAATCCAACATTCTTATAGCTAAACAAAAGAGAAAGGCATTTTTTTTCAAAACACAACATTTTTTATTCAAAAATCACTTAACACTAAACAACAACTCTAACATTTTTAACAATAATCCAACAATATAACATCAAACAATTTTTTCAAAACACAACATTTTTTATTCAAAAATCACTTAACACTAAACAACAACAACTCTAACATTTTTTAACAATAATCCAACACTAAAAGTTTCTCCACTAGGTAAAGAGGGATAACAGTCTTCCATGGTTTCTAGTAATCTAGGATGACTTCTCTCAAACTGTTGATTTCTATGGTATTATCGAATTCTGCATACAGGATGACGTTCACCGTTTCATCAGGGTCTCGGTCTTTAAACTGAATTTCCACACGAATCTGGCCGGATTTTATAGGGTGGAAATGTCCCTCGTCGCTGCCTTGGTCTGGAGTGAAATCGAAAGCCCACAAAGCATAGCCTCCTGCATAATCCTCGTACGTAATACCGTGACTGGTATTGGTTCCTAACTGTCCTGTGGCTTCGTACAGGGGCAAGTACGATCTCAAGTAATTCTTCTTGGTAAAGTCAGGTTCGAAAGGTCGGGTACACAAGGTCTTGCCATCGCGACTGACTTCGATTTTGGACACGCCAAAGTGTTGAAAGTAGAAAGGATTTTTTTCGGCAGCTCCGTTGAAGGCTGTATTCTCGACGATACCAACGATCAAACGTTTGGGTAACTGTCCTTGGAACAGATGATCTTCGATCATGGATCGCTGTCCCTTGGGAATGGTGAAGGTTTTCACTTCCACGCGTCGTATGGGATACTTGGCAGTCGTTCTGCTCAACGTCTGACTGATGTCGTTTCCCACTTTAGGTAACACTTCCACACGGCGTACGTAGAGTCTGGCTTCTAGGATTTTGGTTTTGTAACCATCACTATCAGCCATCAAATGGAAAGCGGCACTGCTACGATTCAGTCTCAGGCGGACATCCACCCCGTTCAGCAAATACTTTTCTTGCAACCACATGTCCAAATGCAAACGATCCATCAGTTCTAAACTTGTGTCGGCTCCCGTGATTCTCTTTCTTCGTTCTAGAAATCCATCATTGTTGTCTTTCTTTTCATCAGTTTCCAATATTTCAAACTTGGTAGGTTCGTCAGCTTCCCATACCACACAGGCATTGAGATGAGTGTTCTTGGCATCTATTCCGTACGTCAAGAGATTTTCCAGGTAGGCACGATAAGGGTAAGTATCCATACTGCTACTGACCAGTTTGTTATTCAAGTACAAGTCCACTCCACTGAACAAGGAATGCATGAAATTGTTGACGGGAGCTACTGCTTCATCGTCTATAGCACCTCCAGTCTTATCTAGAATTTTGACTTTCAGGTACAAGTAACTGCTATTCAGATCGATGTAATCTTCGGGCTGTCCTTTGATTTCAAACTCGATGGGAGCGGAATCGGTCAATGAGGAGACGGGGTGAAATTCCACCCACTGGGATTCTTGCATCGTCATCATCGTGGGGGGCATGGCAAACAGATCCAGTTCCGTCTTGGAACAAGCGCAAGATTCTCGGTGCATCATTTTTTTGTCTCTTTTCTCAATAATCGAAAACGTCTAAGTCTCGAACGGTTCTTCTTTTCTTGGCCTTTCTAGCTTGAAGTCTGGTGAAAGGGTGTTTTCTTCGTCGTCTCTTTCTGCCTTGTCCTTGCTGAATGCCTGACTCGGTAGCGTGCAGGGCATTTATAGGTGTTTCTCGGTGACCCAAAATGTCTTTGCCCGTTTGCAGCAAGACATTTTTGCCTGCCCTCATGAAGGCTTCTTTAGGGTTTTGTTTGTCGATGATGACATTTTGGAGAAATTCTTTGCCTTGCGTCAGTGCCGCATCTTTCAAGGCGTGCAATCCGCGTGTCACCATCGGTTTCAACACCGGGGCCACCGAACGAAAGGCCGATTTTAACATATCTCCTAAACCGTGTCCTCGCTGTCGAGCAACCCCTCGGTACACTGGATACATGACTTACGAATCGTGAGAAAACCGTTTTCGAAAATGGAGTTTCACCGTGACTTTTCCTTTGGTGAATGGAATATTTTGTCCCAAATCTCCTTTTATAGTAATGTTGACCGTGTCCAAATACGACTTACTGACAGGCAAATAGTGAGGATGTACAAATTCGCGGTGGACGTGGTAAGTGTTTCCACCTTCCTCGTCAGTGTTCGTGGCAGAATCCACTTTGAAAGGAATGACACGCAGTAACGATACGGAGGTGTGTCCCACCACGTTATACTCCACCACATCGGAGTACACAAACATCAAATTCAGTCCTTGGTTCAGTTCTACCGGGGCACGAAATAACTTGCTAAAAGACTCGTTGTCGTAAACGATGGGTAATTCGCTTTTCTTCATCATGCTCATTCTCAGGTTCATGTCTCCGCCCAACATGTCATACAATTCAGGATAAAATAAAATGGACGGGATTTTACTCCGTTCAAATTTCATCAAGAAGCGACGAGCTGTTTTGTGGTACTCCATGGTGACACTTTTGTTAACATGCTCCAAAGCTTTCAGAAACACGGCATTAAACCTGGAGGCTATGGTGCTGACCAAATGTTGACCACTAAAATAATAGCCTGGGGAAATGAACAAGTGATAGGTGGTGTACTTTTGTGTACGGGTTTTCTTGTCATATTTGACATTGCTATCCATCCACTGTTGCAATTGTTCGTCATGAACTTCCACATCAAAAAAATTTTGATTGGGAAGGACATTGAGGACTTGGATCGGGTGAATCATTTCTACTAAAGCCACTTCCCAATGGGCTTCGTGATCTAAGGGGATGGCTTGAGGTAATTTGGCCGTGTAACAGCACAACGTGTTCTTGGGAAACACCTCCATGGAACTGTCACTGGGTAAGGTTAAGTAAAATTGGTTTTGGTGACTCATAATTCCAGAGTTCTGTGGCTGTCCGAGGGGTTAGTGGACGTCAGAGGCGTGTCTCCGCCCAAAATGGGGTTCTGGCTGTGGTTGGAGTGGTGACTGGCACTGGCACTGGACACAAGGTTCCCGTGGTTCCCGTTCGAGGTGAATTTCAGGGAGGGATTAGGAAGCAGGTAACCGATGCAACTGCTCAATAAAATGGTCCACAATTGTTTGTCTCCTTGTTGCAAACTCAAATTGGCGATGGCTGCCCCGATGACACAATACACCACGAAGATTTGGCAGAAAAAGACAATTTGCGTTTTAGGCACACGTTCTCCACACCACACCCACAAGGGTTGTTTTTGTAAATCTTGCACAGAAGAACTGGGTGAAGGAGGAGTGGTCGACGTAGCTGCGTCTGCTGTGTGAAAGGGCATGATGGTCACTTCTTTTTATAGTCGATGACTTGCGAAGCGTCGATCCAAGAATCAAAACTGGGTGGATATCCTTTCCAACGTACTTTGACTTCTTTGACACGTCGTTTGCCCACTTTACGGGTTCTGCGTTCGAGAATGCTTTCGATGTCGTACACGTCTTCTTTTTTGGTGACACGTTGTAACTCGGGCAAATAAAACGTTCCTTTGAGCACTTCTCCGTTCATGTCTTCCAATTTATAGACGGCAGGATGACGGCCATGCACTCGTCCAGTGACGCGAAACAATTCAGTCGTCCAGTTAGGTAAGTAACCTTTGTCGAAAGTGCGTTTGGTTTTGCCAATGCGCACCCAATCTCCTACGGCCAACATTCCACTTTTCTCGGGGACAGCCCTCGTCGGGGACGTACCAAACAGACGCTCAAACACCAACACTTCGTTGTCGGGAGTCACGTCTTGCGGGGCACATCCGATGCTTCGATGGTAAGATTGGTTGTACGCTTGCACCAGGTGCGGTAAGATGTCGATGTACTTCAGAGTGTGGTGATGCGTAAAATATTTCCACATGCGTTCTTTCAAAGTGCGTTGAAAACGTTCCACGATGCTGGCTTTGGTTTCGGGATTCTCGGTGGTAAAAAAATAAATGTCACGTTTCTTTAATTCTTTTTGGAAAGCTTGGTTCAGAAATTCGGTGCCTTTGTCCGTTTGCCATCGAAGAGGGTGACGACCGCTTTGTTTCAACACCCGTTGCAGGGCTCGCACTAACTCGTTGCTCGCTTTGGAAGTCAAGGGCACGACCCAGGCAAATTTGGAAAAGACGTCGATGAACAAAACAAATATTTGTAGCCACGATTGTAGCTGGCCAAATGAGAGACATCGGCTAAATCGGCTTGCCATTGATGATCGATGCCTTCCACTCGGGTGCGACTTCTGGCAAACTTGCGTCGAATGGGTTTGTGTAAAGTGTAGATAGCTTGTTCTTGTAACCATCGTTGCACTTGAGGTAAACGGAGACTTTTCAGTCGCGTTTTGGCAGCACGATACAATTTTTGAACTCCTGCGTAACCTGCAGGATGGGAGGGATCGTAGTAAATGCTGGCTATGTTTCCATTTTTTTGTGTTGGTTGGTGTGTTAATAAGACACCCACTCTTGGAGGATGCTACTCTTTTTCTCTTGGGGTATTTTCTTGGATTGCAATGCTTTGCGTGTGCGGCCAGCAATAGGTGTCGAAGAGGAGAAGGATGTCTGAGCGGGGGATATCGGTTCTTGTTTCACTTCTGTCTTCACTTTCTTTTTCTCTTGTGAGGAAGAAGGGGTGGCCATCATCTTTTTAATCCATCCAATTCTGGAGGTAGGTGGTGTTGTTAACTTGCGTACTTTTTCTGGTGGAGTTTGAAACCCTTCCTCTTCTTCTCCTTTTTCTGTCTTGGTCACGGGTACTGGTGGTACTGGTACTGGTACTGGTGATGGTGCTGGACTTTTCATCAAGGTCTTAAAATCTTTCAGAGTGGGTAGAGCTGTTTCGTCTAAAGCTTTCTGGTGAAAGAGTTGCAGTCGTTGCAAGAGTTGACCGTACTTTTGCGATTTTTCTGTTTCGGACAAATCTTGGCGATCCATCAAGGACTGCAATTCGTGTTGTAACTGGGACATCTCGCTCAAATGGGGATTGGGAGGTAAATGCGGGGTGTGTTGTTCTTGCCACCGATGGTATTCCATCCATCGTTTGTAAGGCACTAAAGCTAGTTTTCGTCCTTCCATGGGGTTGTCAGGGGTCGATTCTGAGATCTTGGAACTTCCGAGGCCTTTTTATCTTGCTCCCACCAGTCCTCCCTACATGGTTCCCAAGACTCCTTTCAGTATGGGGCCTAACAAGAGAGGTAAAATACCTCCACGTTGCACTAACATCTTCTTTTTTTGACGAATGGGAATTTTCTTTTGAACCATTTGGCGAAGAACGTGACGATGTTTGCCTAAGCATTGTTTCTGGTGTTTGGACAAAGGGATCGTGCCTTTCAAAACGTTCAAACAACATTCGCACACGGTATCGATGACCTCTTTGGAGGCTGTTTGAATGAGTTTTTTTCGTAGGGGTGGAGAAGCTTTGGACAGGACAGATAACATGTCCCCATGTTTGGCTAAACGTGGTGGCAGTCCTTTCCTTTTCTTTCCTTGGGGTTTTCTGGAGGGTGACATCTTTGAGTCTTCAGGAGCACCAAAAAAACACTGATACCCGACTTGGTCACAGGCCTTTTTTATACTGGAACGCGTCGCCACTGATTGTCTTTACGTCGTATTAGTTTGAGGACAGGCATGACACGTCGTGCAGGGGTACGTAACGGACTAAATCGAGCCAGTTCTTGCTTGGACAAATCCAGCAAACTTTGTAACATGCCCGATCTTTCTTGAACTTTGATTTTGGGAGAAGGTACTTTGTGAGCAGCAGTCACTGCCACTAAATTGGAAGGTCCTGCCACTGGGGAAGTTCTTTTGGGGGTCATCAACGGAGAAGTTCTTGGTGTGATCAACGTCTCCAAGTACTCTTCAGTTCTGGGTGTCATTAACGGAGAAGTGGACAAACGTGAAGCTGCCGGAGACGCAGTCACCGCCGTGGCAGGTCGTGGTTTGCGAGTGTAAGGTTGCGTCCTGGCCGAAGTGCCTCTCTTGCGACAAGTTTTCTGTGGACTTTTCTTTTTCTGGGGGCTTCTTTTCTTTTTCCGGGGTGGTGGTGTCTGGTCAGAGGAGGGTCCTGCCACTGGAGAAGTTCTCCTTGGGGACCTGGTCTTTTTCTTCTTGGGGCTTCGTTGGACTTTTGTCTTGGGGATAACTTTGGGGGCATTAGGATCCCATCTTAAGAGTGAGCGAATGATGACCCCTCCTAGAGTACCGCTCCCTCCAGGTTTCAAAATGATTTGTTTTTTGGTTTGAGTGTCGATGCGGGGATCGGCCAGTTGGACCAAAGCGACTTTGTTTCGATCGAAAAAGCGTTTGGTTTGATGAGGAATCTGAATGATTCCTTGGAGTAATTGACGTGCCGTCACCGTGAACCATCGTAAGACTTCTTTGAGACTAGCTTCTAAGACACGAGCTCGTGTTTGTGGATCTTTTTCTCGACTGATGCCATACAAGGCACGAATCAATTTGACGGGAAGATGCGACTGAAGGGACGTCATGTTCGCACTGAGAGTGAGACAGACGAAAAAGGGTCTGAGGTTTTTATAGATTTTTTTATGGGGAGTGAAATGAAGTCGAGGACGGAGACGTGTACAGGACAGGCCCTCCGTCTTGGCACCAGTGGTGAAACAAGTGGGTACGAAATCGCAAATCCTCAGGAGTCGTAGGTTTCAAATCGACGAGTAAATAGGCGTGTGGCGTTTGAGTGGCATCGTCGTACGCCTGAGTCAGCCAAGGCGTTCCTAACTGTTTGGCTAAGACTTGCACTTGCGATTTATCTCGAGGGCTTTTAAACAAGACCACGTAATGCGCATTGAGACTGATGGTGCGATGGGCTTTACTTTGTTGAAACAAATTTTGGGTGATGTAAACGACACTGGCATTACGGTGATGCCCTTTGCGCGTGAACCACAGTTTAATTTCTTCTTCGTCTTCTCCTAACATGTCGTCGAAAATGACCAAATGGGTTAGACGGGAGTCAGAGACGATGCCATCGTCTTCTTTAGGAATGCCTTCCACAAACACGATGGAATCGCCTTGACTTTCTCGCAAGAGGCTGTACGCCGATTGCCACTCTTTGTAACACCACACGATTCGTTGAGGGGGTCGATCGATCAAATGATGTTTATGTTCGATCAAACGTTTGACGAATTCGGTTTTGCCTGAACCGCTAGGTCCAGCAATGAGCATGTTAAAGGGATGGCGAAGATACAAAGCCTCCCAACTGGCACGATCTAAGTGTTCGTCGATGACTTTGACAGTAGAGGAAGAGGGAGCAGAGACAGCAGAGGTAGCCATGGTGTGAGAAATGTCACTTGTGACACGAAAAACAAACAAGACAAGAGTTTATATACTTTTTTCAGAACACGTTTATTGAATGTTTCAAACATGAATACGAAAGACAAAAATGCATAAAAGCCAAAGGCTTAAGTACAAGAATAAAAGGCACATGATAACCATGAACGTGGAATAAACACAAGTGTCTGTACAACATGTTTTGGGTAAAGTTCTAACCAGTCTTATAGGGGGTAAGGTCACACAAGTGTCCTCCCGAAAGGGTCTTTCAGGCATGTCCACGACAGTCCTGTCCTGGGTGACGGGTTCTTCTGGCACCGTCACTAACACAGGTTGAAAAGTAACTTTTTTCCTTGAATAACTCTCGTGCATACTAGGCCACCTCTTGTGTCCAAGCCTCAAAACCCTGGTCTCGGTGATGTCCAACATTTGACTCCTAACCAATCTGGTTTCTTCTTTGTTAACGACATGGTAAGTTACTTCAATGAACAATGAACTATCGATCTTGCCTAGGGTTCCTTTTCATATACAGACCAATACCAACGTGACCGTACGGTAAGGTGAAGTGATTGGGAAGTCGCACTCGCTTCTGGTATACAATTTGATAGACTTTTTCCAAGGGTCGACTGACGATGTGGTGAGTGGGTAAACGTACAATCTTGTTCGGTTGATAGGTGGTCACTTTAAAGTTTCCATCCTCTCCCGATTGCAAGGCTTTCTTTCAATACCCCAAAGTTGACCACTCGACTGGTACGATGATTCAGAGTCAGTCCTTTCACTTTGCACGTCGTGTGCACTTCTCCTTGTTTGTCCCGGTATTCGTAGCCGTAATTTTTGGGACCACCACTGACGAAACTTAGAATCTTGTCGTCGGGATGCTCGTCTGTCCAGGCTCCTAAACGGTCTCCTTCGATGTCAGGGTGCTGTTGAATCGGGTGATGGATGTAAATGCAACTGTCCGTGTCAAAGTACAGGACGCGTTCTTCTAACCGTTCTAAAGCTTCGTACAATTTTAAGCGAGCATGAGCTGTCACGTAAGCCGCAATGATGACATTTCCAAAAGGGTCGTCTTGTACAAAGTCCAGATCTTCTTCGTAATTGACCAAGATCAAATCCTCTCGAACGACGTCCACGTGTTTCATGTATTTGGTTTTGTCGTGAATCATCTGGAAGTAGCGGGAAGGTTCTGTCAAATATTCCGTCTTGGGTAAACACGGTTGTTGTGCCATTTTACCCCACAAGCAATTTAACATCACTTTGGCAAACGATCGCCTGCCTTCGTTTTTCTCGATGTGGTCTAAAGAGATGCCTTCTTGTGCGTAGTATTTCTCTTTGAATTCTATTTGGTCTTCGGGAGTGTGACACCAGGAAGGATAGCCGCTGGCTTCTTGTTTCAGTTTCAAAAAGGCATCCACGTAGTCGGCGAAAATGCCTTTCTGAGTAGGGTCACCCTTGTGGTACTGTTGTGTCTTGGGAAAGTGGCAAATTTCGTACACTTCTAACAGTTGGTATCCCATGTCCAGAGCTTTGAACAATTCCACGCTGACCCAGGTTCCCGTCAAGGCACGTTCTTCCTGGCTGTGATGGCAAGGTTGGTCCTGGTTGCACGTTTCGGCACAAGTACGGCACAAGGGAAACATCAGTTTGCCTTGACAATGGTGAGGTAAGACGGGATGGTATAGGTTCGTGGGAGGCAAAACTTTACACTTGATCAAGCCTTCGTATTGTCGAATGTTTTTCAGGTCGATGTGTTCCGTGAACAATTGCGGGTGCCCTACAGGAAAGCGACAATATTTGCACACGTAGGGATACAGCGAACACACGTCCAAGTATCTCATTTCTTCTCCTTTCTCTTCGTCGGCTTGGTACAGCAAACAGGTGGCATTGGTCCTTCCTCCGTACAAACTATCCCTCGGGTTCAGCGGGTCCATGAACTGGTAACTTTCCACGAGGCGTTTAAACTCGGGATCGGTTTTCAAACGGTGATCGTACTCGTGTTCCCACATTTCCACCACTTGGTATCCTTTCTGTTCTAACTTTAGGCGTCGCTGACAAGTGTCCTGGTACAAGTCTTCCATGGTTCGTTGCAAAAACTGATTTTTAGTGCCACGGTCAGGGTAACAGACGGGACATCCGTGAAATAAGCAACCGTTAAACTCGTACACGATCTTGGGGTTTTCTAAGTCCCAGCCATCTACCGAATACGTTCCGATGGTCTTTTCGCCTCCTCCGTTGCGGGCATGCTGAATCCATTTGTCTTCCTTGTCGCACAAGTAATGTAACCAACGTAGGGCTTTGACCGAGTATTGACGCTTGACATAGTGGGTCGTTTGAGGACTGATGACAGCCACGGTGTTTTCAGGCATGAATCGTTGGCGGTACACTAAGGAACACGCTTTGGCAATGGTGCAAGCTTCTTTCAAAGGATCGACCCCTCCGTGTTCCATGAACAGTTCTCGAAATTTTCCACAGCAACGCCGTAAAATGTCCACGTCGGAACGACAATACTTTAACATTTCTTCCTGAAAGTCGAAAGGGTCCGAGGCGTGAGCTTGGTACCAAGCGTAGAAAGCTTCTCGTTGTTCGGTACGCATGTTGTCGGGGTCGTAATAGTGAGCCTCAGGCAAATGGGGTAGAACAGCATGTTGATTGGCTTCCGTATTGAAAAAGTGTGGAAAGTACCCTTTAGCCATTTCTGTCATTCCAAACGTTTTAGGCATTCGGCTCAAAGGCATGGCCAAGTAACTCATCGAATCTTTAAACTGTACTTGTCCCACTTGCATGAAAATGATTTTGGCTCCGTTCAAAATCACTTTAGGACGTTCGGTGCCATGTTCCGTATAGTACCTCAAAAGAAACTGTCCATCGTATCCGGAGAAATTGTGAGCTATCACCGTGGCATGACGATGACAATCTCCGTAACGTTCGATGTCCTCTTGGCTCCACGTCTTGTCGATGGGGTCTAAGACCCATTGGGCAAAATCGGCTAACGTGTTTGGTCCCCGAAAGATTTTTTCACGTCCTCCAGGAATCTTGCTGCAGTGAGGGCAATGACTGAAGATAGGTTCTTGAATGCACTTCTCGCACGCTCGATGAGCCACGCAGAAATTAGGGATGTGAATGCCAGTCTCTTGCATGCATTCGAAATCGAAAAAGATGAAATTGCCTTTCTTCTTGTGACCGTCCTCTTTCTCTGGTGGGGGTTGGTATTTTTGCACGTAACATTCGTGTTCCAAGTCCACGATGTGGTGACAAATGTGACATTTTTTCTTTCCTCGACATACGTGTGCCTTGGCATTGTTGGTACGTATGCCTTGTCTACACGTAGGGCACAATCTCAGGAGTTGACAAGCACATTTCTTCTGTGAACCTTGTGTTTTCAAATGTTGTTGGTAACAGGTAGGGCTGACAAACGTGCGCAGACAAGTCGAACAAGGCACTGGTTCTTCGCTCAGACAGGGTGGAGAGGCCAAACATCCTGGGCATTTCCATCCACAATGCTTGTGTTGCTCTCGATTATTATAACCATAGTCACATTTCTCACAGTAATATCTGTATCCCAGGAATCCGGTGATACTGGTAATGGTATCGAGATGGTCATCGTGATGATAAACATGAATGTATTTTCCGTCCTTAAAGTCTTGGCCTCGAAACAACAGAGACCCGCGCATTTCTTGAGGGTGCAATAAAAAGGTGTAGCGTGGAGCTAGGGCATCTTGCAATTTTTGCATCTCAGGAATGCCACAGGGTGTGTCTTTGGACAGGCCAGCTTGTTGCAACAGGGGTTCTGCTTCGTTTCGTTGTTTGGTTCGGTTCGATTTTCGAATGTTCTCCCAGGTTCTTTTCCATTCTGTCGTGTCGTTCTTGTTGGCATAGGTTCGTCCCACCACGATGGCACGGGCTAAACACATCTGGTCATGAGGATTGTGAATTTGGACAAGACTACGCTTAATGCTGCGAAGCTCGTTCACCAATAACATCTTTTTGCGTCCTGTCCCTTGAGGAAGAGAGACGTGGGCCATTTTCAGTGTGGCTTTACCATCGGTGATGTCAAACTGGTCATTAGATTGTTGTACGTGTTGAATCTTGTCCATGATTTTGGAAGGGGTTAGTTCTGCAGGTCTGCTAAACTCGATCCAAACAGGGGATTTCAAACCGTCGTGATCTATGGATAGTATCAAGCGATCGTCTTCTTTGGGTTGACATTGTCGCTTGAGTGCGGTGAGCAAAGAATCCCACATCTCGGTGATGAACCCTTCTGCTTTCTCCAAGGGTACGTCGACCTTGAAATCTTTAAACTTCACCGTGTAGGTGTAAGCCGTGGTTCTAAATTTTCTAGAGGAGCGCTTTTCCGTCTCTCGAATGGAATAGTATTTTTCAGGGTTGACTAAGGGTGACGAACTTGGTTTAGAGGTTTCAAATTCTGGTTCACTCATGTCCTCTTCAAAATCACTGGCATGAATCTGTGCCAAGATTTCAGCCCTGGTACGAGGCGATAGATCACGTTTCTGCCTCTTACTTTCTTCTTCTTCTTTCTTCTCGAATGAATGGGATCGTTTCATCTTGAGTGCAAAACGTCAAATGACTCAAGTTTAAACACCATAGACTAATTTATAGTCTTGGCAAACCAGCGTACATAAAAAGGGTGTGTGTCTTGTCCTTTCACTATTCATTTCACTCTCAAGCTGATCACAACGATGGAAGAGACTACCCAGATGGAACGTTTCGTCAGAGCTTTGCGAGGGGTCATTAGAAAATTCTCTTCAGACCAGCCGACGGACTACTCTCCTTCCTTTCGAGATAAAAGTCAAGATACTTGCTATATCTGTCAGAAGAAAGGGCATTGGTCTTCAGAGTGTCCAGACCGTCAAAAAAGAACAAAACAGGGGCTAAAAAAGACAAAAGTCAAGATACCTGTTATTATTGTAAAGAAAAAGGACATTGGTCTCCAGATTGCCCAAAAAAGAAACAAGAGGAGTCAGAAGAAAAGAAGGATTCTTCAAAAGAAGAGAGGGATTCTTCGGAAGAAGAGAGGGATTCTTCAGAGGAAGAAGAGGAAGAAAGAAGACAATTCTATTTAAAAGAGGCAAAGAAACAGGAGAAGAAAAGAAGAAGGGAAGAAAATGAGGAAAAAACGGTGAAGAAATTCAAAAAACAGAGAGACTAAATAATGAAAAAGAAGAAGTGTACGAACTTTTTAAAGTGTTCTGTGGTGAATTGTGAATTGGATTGTAAAAAAATGGATAAAAGAATACATGAATGATATAAGGTAAGTGTCTTTGAGTTTTGATTTTAAAATAAGAAGCTACACTCACGCACTCATACACAGACACGTACTACAAGGGTAAAATGGGTGGGTTTATTTTTGAGTTATTGGCAAATTGAAATTGTATTTCTTTTCGAGAAATGTGGGTGGTCCTGAAAAGGGCCTTTTTTCTTTATGGTGTAGGAGTGAGTTTAACCAATCAACTTTAACTGCCTTAAGCCTTTGCCACGGCCAAGGCCTACTTCTGATGATTGGGTTGAAATCACTAAGGGTGGTACGGTAGGCTTAGTCACAGGGTTGGCGTGTTTAGCTCGGGAAGGTCGTATTCTCTTCGGTCGTGATAAAGAAGTCTGATACATTTGTTTCAGACTTCTTAACTCCGCTAAAATGTCCAACAGTACCGTAGCCGTTTGATTTTCACCCTCTTGTTTCTTTGCTGCTACTTCTTCTTGCTGTTGTTGCTGTTGTTTTTTTCTTACCTCTTCTTGTTGCTGTTGCTGTTGCTGTAGGAGAAAAGCTTGTTCCGCTTCCTTTTGTCGTTGCATAAATTTCTCCAATTCTTCTTTCTGTCTCTGTCTAAAATTCTCCACTTGCGGTAATGAAGAAGGTAACGAAGGTTCCGGAACAAATTCTTGCGAGGTAAGAAAATCCACAAAATCCCAATGTACCTCTTTTGAAAGTAAGTCCGGGTTCCCTTGGGCAGTCTCCCCTGCTGGTGCACCCCAATGGATCGTTTTCTGAGTTTCCGTCATGTTGAATCACTGTCGCATAGATTGACTGCACACAAGCGCTAGCGAATCTATATAGACCAACTGACGTCACAGACTACTCTCTTCGGATTGGATGCGGGCTGACTGAATTTTGTAACGCGTGTTTGGATTGGTGAATGAACTCAATCCGTTTCAATCCTGCCTCTACCTATAAATAAGCGCAGTTCAGTGCATTGATTCACCTGTTCTCGTCGCTTCAAGATGTGGACCGATGTGCAATCTTCTACGCTTGTGTCTTCCATGATACCCATGTATGTCCGATCCAAGTGGGCCGTTGTCCACAGGACAAACACCAGCCTGTGGATACGTAGGATCTACGTAGAAAGACAAGGATGCCTGAAAAGAGTGCTGATTTACGGAGCAACAGTGAGACGTAGCCTAAGGACAAGAAGAAGACCAATGCGGTACCATTTATGTTAATGAATACATTAACATAAACCCAAAGGCCCTTTTCAGGGCCAGCCATATTTCTCGAAAAGAGATAGCCTTTCCATTGCCTACCCCTTTTCTAAATTTAAATTTAAATTTAAATCTAAAAAAACTTTTTAAAAAAAAAAAAAAATCCCATATTCAATTCTCCTTGTCCCTAGACAAACCCAAACTCTATTCCCATGTTAATTTCCCTTGTCCCTAGACAGACCCAAACTCTATGTTAAATTCCCATTGTCCCTAAAGTGGCCCAGCGTTTTTCTCCATGTTAAATTTCCATTGTCCCGAGAGTTGCCCAGGGGTGTTTTTAATGCTAAGTCCCATTGTCCCTATGGTGGCCCACTTAACTACTTGTTTGCTTGATCAATAAAGGATGTACTGCAGTTCTGAGATTTCAACTGCTCCATCTTTTTACATTGTCTCTGCAATTATCAGTCTGTAGCTCCAGTATGGACGAGACTGCACCAGGAGGAGCGATCCCGTGCAAGATCTTCTCAAGAATCAGGGTTAATGTTGAATTATTTTAATTATAAGTTGAAGGAATCTTTGAAGTATTTCTTCTGACCACCGTGATGTTGCTTTCACTCCTTTAGCTCGCCATATCTATCTTTGATAGTAACTCTTTTGACATCCTGGTGACGTATTCTGCCCATTTCAACTGTGATTTCATCAGCAGAGAGTGGATGCCTGTCATGTTATCTTATCTCCATAAGTTTTCTCAGGCAGCCTTGTGAAAATGGTTAAACTTCTTAGTATGGCGTCTGTAGAATAGTGGAGAACTCACCCCAAGTGTCAGGAGATGTCGCCCCATTGCGTATGGAAAGTCGCCCCAAAGAACATAGATATTAACTTGGGTATGTCGTCCCATGGTGGTTTCTGCTTTATTATATCAAGTCTAGAATTACTGTATTAGCTAATTGAAATTATAATTGATGGTGATTAACATTCACACTGATATTCGAATATACCCCTCTCTTCTTTTTCTATAGCTAGTGTTTACCTAGGCCCTGTGTATGTCTGAACATTTATTACCTGTCATCTCAGAATTGCTGTGTACTGTTGTTGATGCTGTTTAGTACTGTCACCATAATCGTCTTTGGTCTCTAAAATGGTACAAAATTCACCGCAGCCCCATTTATTACATCCTCTATCAGACTATTTTATAGTTTCTTAATTTCCCAAATAAATTGTCTCCATCCATCAAGAACAGATCATTCATTGTAACTATTTATTTAACAATTGATTTTAAATGGACCCATAATTTACAATGGAGTTTAAACGTTGCCTCTTATTTTAGTAATATCTAAATTATATCACCGAATATAATTTTTAATAGAAACAGACTTAGGTTAGAATAACTGAAATAAATGGTGATTTATCTGAAAGCTTCACTCCATCTGTTCGTCCACTAACTTCACTGACCTGCATTAGTTCCCCCACCCCACCAACTATGTCAAATGTTTAGAAAAGTGTAAAAATCGGAGAAAGTTCCAATTAATTTGTATTAAGAATTAAGTGAAATAAAATACTACAAGGCTTATGGTTTGAATCGCGTTATAGTCATCAGAGCATTCTGTTGAAAATAATGCTAATTCTGGACACACGGAATACTTGCACTGGGTTTTCATGACTCACGGTATGTCTATGAAAATGGAATACATTATTTTAGACTCATTCCGTCTGTATTTTAAGCGAGGAACAAGGTCAGGTTTATAGTTATTTTTAGAAAATTCATTGTAATAATGACTCTAAATAGCAAGAGATATTAGGTAAACTAAACCAATTTTTAAAAAATAGAAGAGTTAAAAATTTTATAAATTTAATAAGTTAAGGTTGAAGAGGAACAACAATGAATAATATATAGTATGATCTTTTAAATAATTTATCTGGATGATTATAAATGATAAATAGTAAGTAGATTTTTCTGGGTTACAAGTTCAAGATGATCATGAGGTGGGTTTTTAAGTTTAACATCAAAAATTACATTTACATATGCTTTTAGAAATGTGTGATATTTTTGGTACATTTTATGAATATTACCTACCTAAATTAAGGAAAGCAAGATTGTTCTTTCTTGATACAAATCGGATTTTCGTTCTAAAACAACGTCATCCAATGTTTACAGAAATGACGTATCATTGCGCAGAGAAAAGGTATGTATATATATATATATATATATATATATATATATATATATATATATATATATATATATACACACACACACACACACAATCTGGGAAGACTTCTCCAGATACGTTGGGACGAGTTCTCCATGGGGCGACTTATCCATGTACTGCGTCTGTACGCCGTCCAGGTTTCATGAGCATACAGCAGGGTCGGTTATACAGTGGCGTTGTAGACCTTAAGATTTGTTTGTAGACGGATGTCTCTCTGCTCCCATACATTTGTGTGTGATCTGCCAAAGGCCCAATGAGTACAATCAGATTTCCACTGTCTTGAGTGAAGATCTGACAGCGATTGCTCATCAAGTGTTGAGAAGTTTGCTGTAAACCCTATCCAGGATGGGCTTGAGTCAATGAAAAAGGATGAATTGCTTGAGTCAATGAAAAAGGATGAGTCAATGAAAAAGGATGAATTGCTTGAGGTGGCGCTCACCAGATAATATGTACTTTTGAGAGAGTGACGTATGTAAGGTGAAGTAGTTCACATTTAAAACATGCACAGTGGAGAGAATGTTTGCATACCTCTATGCTACATTAATGTAATGTGGATGATATTTCTTTTGGATATTGTACTTTTGGAAATTTTACATGATTTAAGCACACTGATAACTAAAATGACTGCTCCCTTGTGTTAAAAAATCAGTCTGAATTAGTCTAAAGTACACTATACATAGCAGCTATTAAAATAGGGAAAATGAATTTTGCCAGACTAGACAATGCCAGCTTCTGAAAGTGCAATGAATGAATTACCAAATATATAAAATGTAAAAAAAGTTATCGGCTCTTTTTTTATACAATTTACCTCTGAAGTTCAGGAAGTGAAAATGACCAAGTAGAGCTAGCACTTTTTTGAAAGGTGCACATTTGAAGTAAGGCCAAGCTGTATACTCTATAACCCATATTACACCCATCAATCATACACCAAAATAAAGGGAATTAAAGGTTCTTTGCATTATACCTAAGATATACAAGGTCTTTTTTAAATAGCCAGTATAATAATAACCAGTGAGGAAAGCCGGGGACATTCTTTTTCTTTAAAATCCTAACCCTATGCAAAATGTGAAACTGTATAGTGCCACCTGAGTCAATGAAAAAGGATGAATTGCTTGAGTCAATGAAAAAGGATGAATTGCTTGAGCTTGCCAGACATTACCATCTTTCTGAAGTGAAAGTATGTTTAATAAAGCAAGAGATAAAGAATATTTTGATTCAGTATTTGGTAGGAAAGGAAATTTTCGACAATAGTGGTTTGGGTTGGATTGGTAAAGTCTTTATCTGGCTTTGGAAGGAAAATAAAGGAATTACAGAATTATACAAACAGATGGAATTGAAATTAAAAAAGCTTCAGCTTCAGAAGCAAATGATGGCAATGCACATACAGACAGAAGAAAGGGACAGAGAAAAAACAGAGAAGCAAATGCAGATGGAGAGAGAGAGAGAGAGAGATGCATATGCAGAGAAAAGAAAGGGGAATTCAATAAAGATCAGGGCCACTGACAGGGTAGGACAACTAAGATAAAATTCTGGGGATCAACAATGAACAGGTGGCCCACCGCTGAAAAGATTGTTTTTGTTGTAATTCATAAGGGTGAATTTTTCCAAGGGATCACAAATCCTGATATAGATTAAAAGAATAAAAGAACTGGCAGACGGAGCCCACCCTATTTTATACACATGTTCAATTTGTGATGTTACCAGAAATATTAGGTTAGTAACCCCCTTTTCAGGAAAAATTCGAAATGGCCAAGAATGCATTGGACTTTACTATTGAATTTGTACTTATTGGCAAAGCTCATGAAGTTTATACGTCACTCTCAGTACAAAAGAGTGCTAATATACGATATGGTTATGGAATACATCTTGAAGGGTTATGACTTGTATCTGAGGCATATTGACAAAGGTTTAGGAATTGAAGAGAAGAAACTGGACAAAGCTATGTCAGATTTGCAAGGGAAAATGAACAACTATTTAATAGGTGGTCCTCAGCCAAGGAGGTTGATAAAGATTATGGCAGCCTCAGACAATTTAATAGGTGGTACTCAGCCAAGGAGGTTGATAAAGATTATAGTAGCCTCAGACAGTTTAATAGGTGGTACTCAGCCAAGGAGGTTGATAAAGATTATGGCAGCCTCAGACAATTTAATAGGTGGTACTCAGCCAAGGAGGTTGATAAAGATTATGGCAGCCTCAGACATCTTATATTAATTAATGAGTTCAAGAACTGCTCCACAGTGATGTCAAGACCCATCTTGATGAGCAAATGGTGGAAGCTTTGGAAAATGCTGTTCTCATAGCTGGTGATTATTCTTTGACTGCAGGAGTGTAGTGGTGTGGGAACTGTGTTCCCTTACTTTTTTGGCACATTCACTAACTTTTTCTTGCAATCACCATTGTCCTCCCCATGTAGGAGTAATGTGTGTTCCCTCACTTCTTTTTGGGTTCTCTCATTCCTTTATTTAGCACTACACCACTGCTTTATTTGTCTGTGAGTTTTCCTCTTGCAGGAATACTACTAATAACACTGGACAACAAATTTTTACAAAAGTCATGTTACTGAAATAAAATTAGTCAATTCTTATCAATTTTTATGTGCTGAACACGAATATGACAGTCAAATTGCAAAATTGGCTCTAGTTTTTTTGTAATCTGCAAGAAATTAATGTTTACATAACGAAATGCATTCCAATAGTAAAAGGTCAACTGTAATAGCCTACCTATAAAAAATCAAGTCATTGACTACATCTTAGATTTCTTCGCCTGTCTCTTGTACAGCTGTTCGGGAGCATCTCTGAGGAGTGTCCAGCAGTAGTCAGCCAGCATTGTAGTGGACCATTTTCCCTGGTATCTTTGTTCCATTGTTGCGATATCTTGATGAAAACGTTCGCCGTGTTCATCACTAACAATACCACAGTTGCTAGGAAAGAAATCCAAATGGGAATGAAGGAAGTGAATCTTTAGAGACATATTGCAGCCAAGTTTCTTATACTTCATCAACATGTCTTCTACTAGTTCCTTATAGTTTTCTGCCCTAACATTTCCGAGGAAGTTTGTAGAAACTAGGCGAAAAGCATTCCATGCTTGTTTCGCGTCACCTTCCAGCAAGTTGTTGAACCGGTCATCTTTGAAAAGCTCTCGAATCTGAGGACCCACAAAAACTCCCTCTTTAATGTTTGCTTCGCTGAGTCGAGGGAATTTTTCATGCAGGTATCGGAATGCTGGCAAAGTCCGGTCAATGGCTTTCACGAAGTTCTTCATCAAACCTAGTTTGATGTGAAGGGGTGGTAGCAAGATTTTCTGAGCCTCAACCAGAGCTGGGTGTTGGATATTCTTCTCTCCAATGGCTACATTCTGCCTGTGAGTCCATTCCTTCCTCATGTAGTGCATTTCCCTTGCTCGGCTATCCCACTCGCATAAGAAACACATGTATTTTGTATATCCTTGCTGCAGTCCCATTAAAAGGGCAACTACCTTCAAATCACCACAGAGGTGCCAGCTGTACTTGTTATACTCAATGGAATTCAGTAGCTGCCTTAAGTTATCGTATGTCTCTTTCATGTGGACAGCATACGCTACTGGAATAGATGGAAGAATGTTTCCATTGTGCAAAAGCACAGCCTTGAGACTCAGTTTCGAAGAGTCCACAAATAGTCTCCATTCTTGTGGGTCATGAGTGATTTTTAAAGCATTCATGAGGCCCTCAATATCGGAACAGAATATCAGATTACTTTCCTTTCTGAAGAAAGGCTCCAATTGCTGGTGGCGCTTTCGATATGCAGTAATTGTGACATCTTCTTCTAGAAGATTCCATTGTTGGAGTCTTGATCCTAGCAATTCTGCCTTGTTCTTTGATAAGTCCAAATCACGAATCAGGTCATTTAGTTCTTCCTGTGTTATTCTGTGTGGGGTTGATGATGCACCACAGTGAAAATCTGGATCACTGCATGCTGATGGACCAGGAGAAGAACAGGTCGACTCACCTTTGTCTTCGTCAGATGAATCAAGAGAATATTCTGCTGGAGGTTCTGGAATAGGAAGTCCCTCACCATGTGGAACTGGTCTCAATGCAGACGGAATGTTTGGGTAGACTATTCTCGACTTCTTTCGCTTCGTTATTCCGCCGGAAAGAGGAGGAACCAAGCAGAAGTAACAGTCATTTAGGTGGTTGCTTGGCTCTCTCCACACCATTGGGACTGCAAACGGCATTGATGACCTTTTGCAATTCAACCACTGTGAAAGCTGTGTTGTACATGTAGCACAGCATATATGCGGAGCCCAAGGCTTGTCTTGGTCACCAACCTTGCATCCGAAGTAAAGATGATATGCCTTCTTCACTTGAGAATTGATACTTTTCTTCTGGTTGGCAAATGTCACTTCCCCACAAATATAGCAAAAATTGTCCGCGGTATTAACACACTTTCGAGGCATTACTGTTCTTTATTGTACGTAAATGGATAAAATAATAAGTTTTATGTAACAGTAGCTTGAACTGTCTCGCACAACGTCTAAAATATTTTAAATGCTGAACCTATCTGATTGGGCTTTATATAGTACACTGCTTACGTCAGCTTCAGCAGCCGCCTGGCATTAGTATAATAGGCCTACACATGTATAGTACACTGCTGACGTCAACTTACTTCAGCAGCCGCATGGCATTAGTATTGCATTGCATCAGAAAATGATGCAATCAACTGTGGATGATGTGAGCATGATGGTATTATGCAATGTTACATCATTATTCCGGATGTTGCTGCAGTCCTACTGGAGAAATTTACACAGTGAAACATAGAAAATGAGGTATATGAATATCTTCAAAACGAGAGCCAATACAAATTTTTCACGGTTATATTCGTGTTCGGCACACCAAAATACTACAGATTAGGGCCTTTTCAAGTCAGTAATGATTTCACTGTTGACCAGTGTAATACTATTACTACTACCACTATCACTAATACTAATAATACTATTACTACTACCACTATCAATAATGATACTATTACTACTACCACTATCAGTATTAATACTACTACCACTATCACTAATAATACTATTACTATTACCACTATCACTAATAATACTATTACTACTACCACTATCACTAATAATACTATTACTACTACCACTACCACTAATAATACTATTACTATTACCACTATCACTAATAATACTATTACTACTACCACTAATACTAATAATACTATTACTACTACCACTATCACTAATAATACTATTACTACTACCACTATCACTAATAATACTATTACTATTACCACTATCACTAATAATACTATTACTACTACCACTATCACTAATAATACTATTACTATTACCACTATCACTAATAATACTATTACTACTACCACTAATACTAATAATACTATTACTACTACCACTATCACTAATAATACTATTACTACTACCACTATCACTAATAATACTATTACTACTACCACTATCACTAATAATAATATTACTATTACCACTATCACTAATAATACTATTACTACTACCACTATCACTAATACTAATAATAAAGAGAACATGATGATGAAGAATGACAATGATGAAATGAAATTAACTTTTCTAATATTTTATTTCAGTAATATAATTTTAAAAATAACCTGCTGCTGCTGCTACTACCAACAATAGTATGTATGTATGTATGTATGTGTGTGTGTGTATATGTATGTATGTCTGTATGTGTGTGTGTATACGTACGTATATATTAATGCATGTGTGTGCCCCGGTTATGGATGTCACAGGTTCGAACCACTGCCGAATCATAAATAACACTTCTGCCTCGCTTGGCGCTCATCATTAATATGTTAGTGTTAGGACTGGTGTCAGGATAATGTGATTGGGTGGGACATGATGCTACATGTCTGTAGCCTGATGCCCCAGTGCCAGACATCACTATAAACTGTTTATCTGGAAAGGATTTCAATATACTGAGGGTTCAGTTTTGAGGGATTTCTTTTAATACACTTATTTTATATCTGTATCTGTCAGGCATTTCTTTATATAGTTTCTGTTTGGTTTATCTGACATGTTTTTTCAAAATTTAATAATTCCAACATGCATCAATGCAATTGCTATAAAAAAACAGTCATGCCCAAGAAAAAGCCCGATTGTTGTTGAAACGAGGAAAGGGACTTATTATCCAGGAATACAGTGAACAAATTAGGCAAACTAGCAGAACCATAGTGCCATGACTGATTGATCACTGCAAAGAGACTGGGTTTTATAGGGTGCCTTCTGTAGCAGTGCATTATTTTTAGATTCTGACTTCACATTCCAGGAAAAAAAATCCATTACAAAAAAACAGAAAGATATGAATTCCATCCATTTGGATCAAGATTTCTCAGTTTAAATTCTGTCAGCATTCTAAATCCAACATTTTATAATAGGGCTCTGTATTTAGGCCTTGTGTGTGCTTGCTTTGCTAGCAAGCTACAATGAACTTTATTCACAGATAATTTAAATGACACTATCTCAATACATTGTGCTAGCAAAAACATGATTCACCTTCTTCATTAACTGAGCAACAGTGGCTCAGTCTGTAGAGTGTTAGACTTTATCATTCAAGGGTCACAGACTCCATGCCTGTTCTGGCTAGCCCAAGTTAGATGCCTTGGTGTGTCCTTGGGATAGGCACTTATCTCCGTTTTGCTCGGCATGATACAGATAATAATATTTAAAAAGTGCCATTAAAACCCAAACTGTTTTTAATTAATTGTTTATTTTACCAATAATTAATGACTGCCATCAATGCTATATCTATTGCAGTGCAATGCCCACATGTAAAGCATGATTTGCTGGTGTCAGAAAATGGATTTATCGCCAGAATGCTACGGAAGAAAAAAAAATGGTTGCCAGAATACTTCTGACAATACAAACTGTAGTTACTGGAAATATCCTGACAAATTTGTTCTGGACTAGACAAGTAGTTTTGGAAGAGCTATTTGAATTGAGTTGTACTTTTGCAAATTATGAAAATAGTAATGCTTTTAATGAGACCACCCATCCACACACCCTGCCCTGAATCACTGACGATGCATAGAATCAGTAACAATCCTGCAACATGTGATTAAATCTGGCTCAGAAGTTTAGTTTTGAGAAGACGATGTAACTGTAGTAAATGTTGACTGATGCACAGAAATTAGGATCCAAAATGAAGTACTGTAAGACCAGGTGACCTTTTCTAGTCCATGCAAGTTAACAAGATCTGGTTCAAATCCCAATGTGTCTCGGCTGAGTTGTTTTAGTAGAAACAAAAGTGGATGGAAAAGCAGTCAGGTGGAATGATAGATGAATGGAAAGACAGAAAGAAGAGGAAAATAGAAAAGCCACAAACTTAATATCCCTGCAGAAGAGTGAGGCACACAAATTACATGTAATCCAGTTAATATGATTCTATCAGCAATTTTGATTAGATCTATTGATCAAGTAAAAACACATCAAGTCAAACAACAATAATCAAAGTAAAATTCTATAAATTCATTATCACATGATCATCTCACATCTGTGTATTTGTGAATATGGATGTCAAAATAAAAATTACAGAAAAATTGAGATTTTTATACTGGTATCTAAAAATGCGATTTGGGGAAGTTTATCTTAAATTTTCCACAAAAAGATCATAGTTTGTAGGGTCTTTAAATTTGCAACAATCAAAAAAAATTGTATCTTTACAAATAAAAGTGAATTTACAGTGGGTTTAAATTAGGAATAACAGTAATTTCAAGCTGACTAAAACAAAGCAGTTTAAGTTATACATTTTTTAATGCATTTTACATTATAAATATTTCTAAAAAGAACTTAAAGTGTGTCCATTTGACAGGGACCATATTACTCCAGTGGGTTTGGCACTAAATAACCTATTTATGTTACTGTGCTATAAAACACCAAAACAAACAAACCAAGTCACATGACATGTATGCCACACACAAATGATATGCAATGAAAGGGCAAAGTTCTATGTGAAACAGGGAAAATAATTATAAAAATATTTCTGGAAAAAGGTGAAAGCCAAACTCAATATAGGTATTTTTTCAAGTAAAGCCTCAACCTAAATTTGATTCCAATCCATGAAGTCCAACAAAAATTACTTTGTGGAAATAAATGGAAGGGCAAAGGACTATACCAAACAAGAGCCACAACTCTGAAAAGTTTTTCTGAAAAACGGTAAAAATGTTAACTTCACCCAAGTCATTTTAATGTAAAACACAATACCGAATTTCCATTCAGTTCAAGAAGTCCTTAAACAGGTACTGAGTAGAGAGGAAATGGATAGGCCGAGAGGCAGAGCTCTAAGTCAAATAGGGGACATAATACCAAAAAAGATTATTACAAAATTGTGAAAACTGGACTTAACCAGGGTCTTCCTAAGCTTGAATCAAAATTCTTACAAGTTAGTGCATGGAAACAGTTCCAAGTCAAACAGAGACAATAATTCATACAAAGAGAGACCATAATTCATACAATTCTTTCACAAAATCAATTTTGATCAGGGTCTTCTTACTGTGAAGTCTCATACTAAATCTGATTTCAATCCATGAAGTCCATCAAAAGTTATTAAATAAATAGATAAGGTGGGGGGCATAAAAATATGTTTAAGGAAGGCTATTATCAGTTAAGATAATGATGATTAAATGATAAATACTGAGAAAATAAAGGATCAATGCCATAATCTCTGGTTCAGTCCATAGTGTCCTGTTTACCACAACACTGTGCTTCTTGGTCAAAAAGAATTTTTGTGCAGTAATTTGTACATGTATAGTGTGGCATTAACATCCATCTCACACCAGCTAAGCAGGTTAAGTTACATTTACCAGTAGTGTTAGCACATGAGAAGTGAAAGAATCAGATCAAGAACAAACAGCTAACAGATAAGACATTTTCAGAAAGAATTTTGCCCCTTGGGGTTGTCAATATACTCTATTACAAATAAATTCGTACAAATGAATTTGTCTTTTAAAATTCTATCTTGACTGACTGTTACAATATGCTTATTGTTTCAAATTATAACAAATTAAAAAATATTAATCTAAGTTTAGAAAGTATGAAGTAGAGATATGAATGTTGACGAATATTTTTTTATATAAAAAAGCTCCATTTTTTTGTACTGTAGAAACTAGCTGTTCCACTTGTTTCAGAAATTAGATATCTACTACACAGCTGTATTCAGCGGTTCTGTAAGTTGGTAACATAATATTTAAGGATAAACATCAATAACATAATATCAGATGGTGAAATAGATTTTTAAGGAATATGCAGCATTTAATAAATACATACTGTTATATATATCTATACTGTTTAACTTTTGTCCATAATTGTTGATTGTAAGGGTCATCTGTAAACAACATATTACACATCTTACTTTTATCCATGATTGCAGATTATGCAAATAATAAGATAATAATCATTTGTAAACATGTTTACTTGGATTTGAGCTCAGGACCTTGGTTTTCCTTGCAAATTCTATGGTTTATCTGATTTCTGTCAGGTTGTTCACTAAATTGTAAGTAAACAGACCTAATCTTGTTTTCAAATTTAATGGAAATTTCCATTGAAAATAACATGGGTCCAGTGCATTTTGTTGTGGTTGTGTCCTAAGTCAGGTGACAGTCTGTATAAAAGAAATTAGAAGTAAACAATTATTCATTCCTGTTTTAATATCAGTCTTTCCTGAATCACATTTAGTTGTGTTCAGATATAATTAAGGGGAATTATTTATTTAAATTATTACTGGAATTACTGAGTGCTCATTGATATTTTGGACTAAACTATTATTTTGGGATTATTGTGAATTCAATGAAGGATATTCTGGATTATGTAACTGTGATACATTAAAACTGTTGGCACATCAGCTAATTCAAAGCTATTGGTACATCAGTACATTCATAGTTGTAATTTATTGAAAGCACCACTGGAATTCATTTGGAACACTCAATACTTTTGGACCTGTGATATAACTTTTAGAATTATTTGGGATTTAATTCACAATACTGTAAGTTCCTCTTGTAATTTCATTTTATAACCTACTGAATTCAATTATTTGCTGATTTCATAAAACTTATTGCTTTTGCTTAATTCTGTTACTTAGTTTAAGACCATAGAATCATAATACTAAACAAATTATTGAAAGAAATGTTAATCTTCTGTGTGCATTTTAAACACCTAAAACCTTGTGTAGATACATTTTTCTTCACTGATTTCCATCTTAGGTTATAATAATACATTTTAAAATCCTCAAACTAAATCAATGACACATCTTCCTGTTTCTGAGTACACAGGCACATCAGTGGAGTAAAACTATTAATGTTAACCATTATGTCCCTATGTCAGGACTGATTGCCACACTGACTTAGGTGTTTCACGATATCAACCCAGTCCCAGCCTCGTGGCTTCTCTCCAGTGGCAGCATTAGTCATTCTATCAAACATTTTTCGCTTCTGAGACTTTGAGAACTGCTCTTTCTTTTCTTTTTTCTTTCCTTCATCCTGATTTACCACTGTTTCATGATCACGTGCCTCTGCCTGCAATGAAGATAATCTGTCTTGAAACACACTCGACCCGAAATCTCAGTGTACAGCAGGGGTCTGAAACACATAACTCACTGGCTGCATGCAGCCTGCTAAGCTGTATCCTGCGGCCCACACAATAATTGGCATCACAATGTGTCATGAGAAATAACAAAGATGATGCAGCCCTTTGGGCATCGAAAATGCCCTCATGCGGGCCTCAGGGTGGTTTCAGACCGCTGGTGTACAGTATGTACCAGAAATCTAAAATAATTTACAAGCACAAAAACATCAGCAAGCGCAGTCTGTACCAGACAAAATGGGCTAACCCAGTGCATCTATTATGCTATGTAACTACTATTACTTCAAACACAAAAAGTTAAATGATCAAAATTTTCATCACCACTGCATTGCTTTTCTTTTCCAATACTTCTATCTCTCAGTCTGAGCTACACATTCTCTCCTCCAAATATTATTATAGGACCAGAAATGAAAGAAACATGATCCCAGTCTGACTCCATAGTTATTACCAACATATAGATTATCTCCCTTGTTAGAGTTTGGCCAAGAGTACAGGACATCAGAGTGGGGTGGGAGGGGAATGTTTACTACAGTAGTAGGTAAGTATTACACAATTCAAATTAGTTTCATTCCCAAACCCCAACCCACACTTTTAAAAGCAGTTATATTATACATCAGCTGCCAATACCGCGTTACCGAATTTACCAGTTAGGAATGAAAAAGATGACCTCAAAAATCCAGTGTAGAAAACAACTGTATTTACCCATACAGGAGTGTTCACTAATGTAGGCCAGTGGAAGGTTGGGCAACACGCTGTGCCATCACTATATGACAATCCGCTCCAAAAGCCTTTGTTATGATGATCCGAAGTTCGAATGTAAATGGAGATACTGTAAGGCAGGTCTCAGGAAAAATAGACCAAGAAATAGCAATAGCCTTAACTTGATGTGTTTTAAATCAGAGGACAGGTACATCACAGTGAGGGACAGAAAAGCTATCTTGATAGTGAGGACAATCCACCTGGAGATGCTGGCTGATGAAATTTAATTGGGAGCCTGTAGAGGTAAATTATTCTGACCATTCCTTTCCCTTCAGAGGAAGCCAAATAAAACCTCAAAGCCCTAACATAGAAAGGGGTCTTATCTTGATCATCCCCAGTACAGATTCGCTGAGACTGGGAATCTCAATAGGAAGTGGACTACTGTTGGTAGCTGATTCTAGCCAAAAGCATTTGTTGGCATTCAAGATAAAATGAATCATAATTATCTTTGAACTGTAAACAACCCTTTTCCTATAACAAGACGTGAGTTTTTGGATTGTTAACCTAGCTTTAACAATTTGAGTCATATCACTATGATGTTTGCAGTGTGGCACATTATCCTGACACCAGGACAAGTATTAAATCACAAATGTCTTAAAACAATAACCTCTTAATGCTGAGTGCAAATTGAGGCAGCTGCTAGTACCATGTTTTAAAAGTCTTTGATATGACATGGTCAGGCATCGAACCTGCAACCTCCTGCATCTCAGGCAGACTCTCTAACCATTTATGCCACCAGAGGGATCAACAAGACATGAATTTTGCTCCTTCTCTTCAAAGCTGGAAAGCAGACTTAAGTGCAAGGTTCACAAAGAAAGCCTCACAAAAAGGTTCATAAAGAGGTTTTGACAATGCCAAAGAAAGAAGATTCCACAAAGGCATTAGTGAGAGAGATACCAGTATCTGATGATATCAGAAAGATGAGTATCTTACCCAATGGCAGAACCCCTAGCAAACTTGAATGTTTGAAAGGTGACCCATAACAGTGGACCGGAACATTCTCTTTCCTTGTTAAGGATGAGAAGAAAGTCTGCAGCTGCTTCTAAAGGGGTCAGGTAGGATCAGCACACAATTAGATTCTCCCTTTTGCATTATAAACCCTGGAAATAGACTGCCTCCTTGCTTAAGAACTGGTTCTTCAGAAATGCTCAATGCCAGCCAGGGAAATTAGGGACAAAAGGGTAAACATTCATGATTCTAAATTCATGACACTTACTGAAGTAAATAAAATTTCCATGTGGAAGCCATTTTAAAATATGTCTATGTGCAGTTATATAACACTATTTACAGTACACAGCACTGTGTATTCTTTTATTTATCCTACAAGCTGCTACTGGTTCTTTTAAGCTTTTCCGTAAGATCCTTTTCCAAACTCCTTTCCACACAGCAATGGTCAAATTCCTGTTTATCAAACCGCATGGATCCATTTTCAGCTCTTTAAATTTTTGGGAAGGAGTTTTGTATCTTTAAAACATGAAAGGCATGTTTCTTCTTTAAAATGATGAATTTAATTAATCTTGATTCCATATAGCTTTCAGAATTGGTTTAAAGTCACTGTCCGACATTTTAAAGTCAAGTCACACATGAAAGGTTTATAGAAACACTGCCGATTACAGTTGCAAGTAAACACAAATGTTGCAGTGTTTGTGTTTAGGCTCTAATGAACAGTAACAAAAGAAAGAGTGAAAACAACAAGCTTTGAAACATTTAACAAATAATTTATTCCCATGGAAAAACACTGTAAAAATGAAAAAAATAAGAACTTACGGTTTTAAGAATCAAATCCAAAAATAATCCAACAATAATCAAAGAATTAAATTTTAGATGTCTTAATAATGAAATGTTCTAATGAATTCAAGTTTGAGTCCCGACGAAAAATCCAAAACGGAAGGCGCTGGCATAATACTGTAGCCTTTATGGTGCTATAGTGTCTACAGTCATTTGTAATTCCACAGACAATAATATTCCGGTGTTTGAATTTCCGAATAAAATTTAAATAAATGACTTTGTCCAAGAATTCTGTATGAGTGCTCAAATATTTCCAGGAAAAAGAATTAATCTTTTAGAATCCAAATAATTTGAATAAAAAAAAAATAACTCCAACTGGTCACAGACACACCCTTTCCAGTATAAAAGCCCAACTGCCTAATTTCTCTATAAACAAAGGTTATACAGTAACTTGAGATGCAAAACAGATTCCCAAATGAGGGTCACGTGATCACATTCTAGAATGGCTTAGAAGGTATCTACAAGTCTAATGGCACGTAGTCCAGTACAGCTGTGATTTCACTATTATCATTCACACATTAAAAATGAATTAAAAAAAAGAAGTTGTTCACTTGATTCTCAATCAAAGCCAAGAACTAGGTCAGCATAAGATACAAAGTTCAGTGTTTACAACTAATAATCAGGTCAAACTAATTTTCTGGAAAATATCAAATTCCTAGTAAACAAAATTACATTACTTTGACATATAATGAAATTTTAAAAAAAATTAAAACTTACAAACAATTAAATTAAATCAAATATAAATTAAATCAAATAAACATAACAGCAGAAATCTAATTTGAAAAAAAATACAAACAACGCAGTACATCATGAAGAAAACACAATCAAGCAAAATGAAGTGGTCTGAATAATGGTGCAAAACTGATCATGTGACAGAAATTACTGGGACAGCCTGGGAAGGAATGAGACAAACTGTTCTGATTATAATGGCACATTACATACTGAAACTGGTTTTGCGTTGTAAATTGCCATGAAGACAGGAAAGGGCCTTAACACTATAGTTGTATGCTGGAAGCTGATGATTTGTTACAAATTACTGGAAAAGGCTTGAAAGGACTGAAAATACTCACATATGGCTTCAACTTCAACCAAAATTTTTCTCGGATTGATCCATGAACTGGCTCGGCAACTCGGGATATTCACACCAAATTCGGGACGATGGGCATCACTGGTTCTTGCAAACTGATCATTTGCGATGAACCAAACATGAAGACGGAGAATCTGCATGCTGGTGTGAGACACCCTGTGCTGCACAACAGGTTCCACCTCACTGGTGCTCTCATGGTCTTGTTTATCAATAGGTCAGATATGTCACTGAGCCTCGACCATTGAGTACACAGAGGGGATACCAGGATGAGATGAGAAGTGGAGATCCTGGCTTGATGGGGCATCTGTGGAATTATGTTGAAAGACAGACAATCCTACTTTAGACAGAAATCATCCAATGTCCAGGTCCTCTGAACTGGTACTGGAGACAAATAAAAAGGGTGCTTTTGGTTCAGTTTTGTAATGAGCAAGGGTCTACACTGTTGCAAAGGGACTCGGCAACCAACTGGTGCAGAGACCATTCTGTGAGGACCACACAGCCCCCTCTGGACAGACTGCCAGTATATTCCTTCTGCCTGGAAAGTGGCAGTCTTGGACAGTGATCTCCTTCAAGGCTGTCCATTAGAGGAGGTCCTGGATTTCCACACAAAGAGGAGCATCTGTACCTCCCTCATGCATGAGGTATGCTACTACTGATATGTTGTCTGAGGTGACCATATCACAACAATGCATTTTGAGGTTGACACACCCTTATAAGGCTAGAAACACTGCCTGTATTCCAAGTTGTTTATATGAAGGGCATCCAAAGTTCTTAAAGAATCACCCCTTCTGACTCCAGGTCAGCATTTATGTGTAGAGAAAGGAGTAGTGTTTATGGGTGTGAACTCTGATCAGAAACATGTACTGATCCAAATACCAGCACAGGTGGTGGTGAAAGTCAGATCCCAGAGAGTGATGTGATGTGATTTTGATTTGTAACGTAGCTTAAACAATTTTGTCTGCAATGTGGCAGTTTATAGTGATGTCTAGCACTGGGGCATCATGCTGCAGACATGTAGCATGATGTCCCACCCAGTCACATTATCCTGACACCGGGCCAACCAGTCCTAACACTAACCTGTTAATGCTGAGCGCCAAGCGAGGCAGCTGTTAGTACCATTTTTGTAAGTCTTTGGTATGACTTGGCCGGGGATCGAACCAACGACCTCCCGCATCCCAGGTCCCAGAGAGATCTAAGCTGATAGCATGTTTGTGTGCACAAGTAAAGTTTGCCAGCAAACTAAATCTGTAGCTGTATGTGAGCAGATGAAGTCATGGACAGAGGACCCATTAGAAATGTCAGAATCTGGTTGATCTGCTTCAGAGGAATACAAACCCATTAGAACTTTAGAAAAGAGTGAAAACCAACAAGTTTTATAAAACTGAACAAATAATAAAAAATAGAAACTGAAAAATTAAACATAGTGTGCAGTATGGGGAATGAAATCCTAAATAATCCTAAAAGTTCTTTCCCAAGTAAAAAAGTATTGAGTATTCCAAATGAGTTCCAGTTGTGTTTCAAATGAAGTTCAATCCATTGTTCTGATGTGCCAGTAGTCTTCATGCATCACAATGATATAATCAAAAATGTTTTTAAATGAATTCACAGTAATTCCAAAACAGCTACTAAATCCTAAAATCTGAGCACTTGTATTCCCAATGAATAATTAAAATAAATAAACGAAATCCACTCAACTGAATGGAAGACAACTGTTTGTTCCCCCTAAGATTGATGTTTATGATGGGAAAACTAATTTTCAGTAAATCATCCCCTATATGAAAAATTAAGATGCAGTTTCAGAACCAGAACGAGGTTCAAATAATTATTTAAAAATCACTTTAACTTTGTCAACAAGGTCAAGTACTTTAGCAGCTAGTCAATTAGGAATTAGGTCACCCAGTTTTCCAAGGTGGAAGCCAATCAATTTTGTCATCTTCTACAACTTTCAAGGTCAAAAGGCCACATTAACATCTTCACCTGAATGAAATGACCTCATCCTAAAGTACAAACACACTAACCTGAACCTATGTAATATGTTTACTAAAATGACCTCATCTTAAAGTTGTTGTTGTATGGTTTAATGCCATTTTTCAGCACAAGATAGGATAGACATGGCGGCCAGTATAATTCGTGGAGGAAGAACCCTGGAAAACCCTGTGAAGAACCACCGACCCACGAGAAGCTACTGGCAGGCTTTCTCACATACCCACGTTAGCCAAGCCTGAGACTCAAACTCATGCAGACAGAGATGAGATGGCAGTGATCCATAACGGTGAGCGCTTTAGACCACTCGGCCACTCAGGGTCCCTCATCTTAAAGTAAAAAACCAATATAGTATCTTATACATTATTTACATAATGACCCTTTTCAATCTATAATCATGAAAACGAACATATGTCATACAGATATAAATAATACCCTCCATAGGCTGGTGAGGATACTGATCTACATACATAGAAAGTCATGAGAAGGGACTATATCCAAATTTTCTAGGTTGAGATAACACAGAGACAAGTCACCACTGACCAACTGAGGGACAGGTCCATGTGCATCAACCAGTTGTCAAAATACTAGAGGATGGTAAAAATCAGAGGTATTTTCTTTGGAGAGGGAAGATGGGGATGTTAAGGTATGCATTGTGAAGGTCAATCAAGACAGTCATGGGGCCTTAAGACATTCCTGGTCAAGGTGGTAGTCTCCATCTTGAAGTGTTCTTCCTGAAGAAATCTGTTTTAGGTAGATATTGATTATGAGCCAAAACTTTGCTTCTTGAAGTGTTCTTCCTGAAGAAATCTGTTTTAGGTAGAGATTGATTATAAGCCAAAACTTTGCTTCTTGAAGTGTTCTTCCTGAAGAAATCTGTTTTAGGTAGAGATTGATTATAAGCCAAAACTTTGCTTCTTGAAGTGTTCTTCCTGAAGAAATCTGTTTTAGGTAGAGATTGATTATAAGCCAAAACTTTGCAACTTGTTTAGACATCAGTAAAATAAAGAAATAGAAATTCAGAGTCTGGTCATTTGCCAATCTCTTGAATGCAGCCTTCTTCAGAAGGGTGTGTTTCTGTTCCCTTAATTGAGCCAGTTTGGAATAGTGAAAAAAATGGGGGGGGGGTGTAAAAGGGGCAGATGTTCCCAGAAATGAAGCCAGTAGCCATCTTTAAACTGGAACAGATCCACACATCATCTGTGATGCCAGACCAAACTCCTGTAAAAAGGGCTAGATGAACAACTGGGATTCTGGAAAGAGGAAGATGCTGCTGGAGAAGGCTACAACATTTTAGGACTGATCCCCTCCCTTCTTGGAGAAAGTGAGAAATTGACCACCTAGCCTTGTGATGCATGGGTGGGAGGGAGCTTTAAACTAAGGATGAATGGGAGACTGTTGAGGCTGTGCTTGCCTGAAGAACCTGGGAAAAGATCCCATAGGGTGGTCAGGGTAGGTGCACTTCTTATATGGGTCCAGAACCACTGCCAAGGACCTGTGTTGCTGGTCCAACAGATCATGTGGTACTAAGAGCATCTGCACCTGAAGTGGTACAGGCCTTCAAAAGTAAGATCATATACATCTCAAACTGACTTTGGAGGTTAAGAATCTTAGCATGATACCATGTCTTCACTATAGCTTACAGTAAATGCTGAAGCACCATTGGAGACCATTATTCCTCCTTCAAGTTACTGAAGGAGTCCACCAAACATTGATCATTATGTGGGAGTAAGGAGAGAAGTCTGGGTGGAGGAGGCAATAAACTCTGTTCACCACCTTATCGAATGTCCAAACTTCATAATCCTCCTCCAACACCTGACCCAACAGGTAGGATGAAACAGAAGACCCCAATGGTGGGGTAGGAACCACTGACACTGGTTCCTCTGTCTGAGAACTCATTTGAGTCCACTAACATCCTGAACCAGCTCCCAAAGCATGACAGGAATATCCTTTACAGTATCTCTCACCAGAGTGGGAAACATCCAAATGGGGTTGCCATTATCTCAAAATGAAAGAAAGGACATCTGGGACAACCTGGAGAAAGGAGGGATATTGATCTGACCTCCTTCCCTAGCTGGAGAAACACAACCCAACTATTTCCATCAGAATTAATTGGTGACATAGGAACAGTGGGGATAATCAACCCTAGACAGATGATTAAACCCAATGACTGATGCTTAAAGCCATGTGACTGGTGGATGGCCAGTGCCCAATGCTCAGTGACTGGTCAGGCAAAAAGATCAGATGGATGAACCCACAACAGACTTATGTGATCAAGACTGCAGCTCTGATCTCTCTCTGGATGCTGTGATTAGCTTATCTCTGTCAAAAAGACACTGGCCTTGTAAGGGTGCTGCTCATCCCTAACCAGGAGGCATGAATCACTTTCAGGTATTTTCCAAGGATCAATCCCTCACCAGTACTGATGGCATGGTAATAAACATCACCAATCCATGGCTTTTTAGATGATCTCCAAAACATGGAGGTCAGGATATGTTCCTGTCCCACAAGGGCATTTGCCTTTCCCAACATGGGAAAAAATCTAGATTCTTCAGGAGATGATGTCATCCAGTGAAGATGAGGAAGAAGGTCCCTTTTCTTCCCTTTGTTAAGTGAGTCAACTTTCCATGACATCCCACACTTAGTCAGTCCAAATACAGTTAAATGGACCTCCATCCAGGTGTGCACAACCATTGGTCGATATGCAGGTGGGGTGGTGCATACCCCACAGGGCCTTCCAATGACTGCACATGTCCAGATCATGTGGCAAATAAGCCATTAATGGGATAAAAAGCACCCACCCACACACACAAATCAGGAACCCCAAAAGTGGACAACACTTAACCCAACACCAGGACTATTAGGGGAATACAATTTACTGAAGCACTGCTTTTTAAGCAAGCTGCCAAAACCGTCCAAAATGAACATGCAAAGTGCTCAAAAAAAGCAAGGACTGAGTTGACATACACTTAATCAACACAAAAAGGTATGTGATTGGGCTAAAAGACATTTAAAGGTGAAAACACAGAAGAATTTGATATGTGACACAGCACTCATGCACTATGCACAAGTCCAAAGAAAAGAGGAAGGCATTCCATGTGTTGGGTATGACTAAGGAGCCAGACTGGGATCATGTTTGTTTTTTTAATTTTGGCCCTCTAATACTAATTGGGGGAAGGAAAAATTAGCTTGAACAGAGAACTAAGAGTCCCAAAAAAGGAAAGCAATGCAACAGTAGCATGAGTTGAATTACAATCAATACAGCAGAAGGGTCATACTAGTCTTGTTCTGCCTGTGAGAAGGAGATATGGATAACATATCTGTTAAAAAGTCAAGTCCAACTCCAAACAACACAGACCATGATATACATTATCCTGAAGATCAGGGTCTATGTTCTTTCTTCTACAGATACTTCCTAACAAACTGCACAGACCCAGATCTGCTGCTGCATTATGCAACAACAGATCTGGGTCTGTGCAGTTTGCAATTGGACTCGACTTACAAGCAAGTGTAAGAAAACATCTTGCAGAATACATAGTATGCTACAAGGAATACAATTCATATTTTGGTGAGGTAACAATTTTTGTGGATTCTGTTGTTCATTCAAAACCCTGAATAATAAGACACTCAGATTATATGTTTTTGACACTAAAAGATATTTTTACAAGTTTGGAAATATATGTTTATACAAAAATAACATGTTAAATATACATAAAATACAGAGATTTAATATTTTCCTATGATGAAAATAGGACTCAGGCACACATCAGAACTAAAGTTCTTCAAAATAAATGAATATTTAGTAAACTAAACTTTGGCATATGAAAAAAAGCCAATATCCTTTCTAAAATCCAGAAAATTGAATTTAATCTGCATGTAGATAAGGAATATAAAAAGAAAATGTTTGGATTCAAAGCACAAGTTTTGCACTCCAACAAGTACTGAGTCATAAATGAATGAAATGGAGTTTATAGCAAATATCATACTCATGATCTTATCATTTTATAGCATTTTCTATTCAATATATATATATATGCAAAATCATCTTTAAAATCTCAAAAAATAAATTTTCTGGCTTTTGTAATAACAGTGGGAAGGGATCAGACAGCAGTTGTAAAGATTTTATTTTTGTATGAACATTCTGAAATGAGTTTTACAGGGCATGGAAAGCCTGTAATATCTCTACAGGCAGTAGCCATCTTTTATTAAATACAGTTTACATTGGAGGTGAAAAGTTAAAGAAATTACCTAACAAGCTGGTAGAAAATAAAGATGATAATTTTATTTACTTTTACATTGTTTGATAAATTCTCTGCCTGTTTATATTGGCTATGTAAAAACTTCAGGGATATATATAACTCTAACAATGAGGGCACAGGGAAGTATATATCAAGATAAAAGCAGGATTTAGTTAAACTGTATAATAACATTTATATATGGTACTAAAATCAATAGATGTGTTTTCAATTACCTGTTCATGAACTGGGGGTGCATCAGGCTGATCAGCTAAAAGGTCATCAATGTTCTCACGTACCCATTCAAATAAGGTGTAAGTCATTGCACTTCCAAGAAGGTCCTGGACCTAGAATAATGACAAAAAAGAACAATAAAAAAAATCAAATCTGCAATTACTTGAAAAGCTATCTAATTCAATAACACTCGGATCTGAACTTCTAAATTTGGTTGCATTTTTCTTTCAGTAATACATAAACAAATGTTCAGCTGGATCAAGTTTGTTTCCATTTAAAAATAAACATTATCTTCCTTTTTATTTATCTTAAATTTAGTACAAAAGTCAGTTTTTATTCACAACATTAAATCTTTTTCAGATAATTATGATTGGTAATCAGCTGCTGTTAATAAACACCATCATTTTTCCATACATTTTTACTGATACGATTATTATGTTTACATGCAATTTTCAAAATAAGGAGTAAATCAACTGAACTCACTTGATTTAGAATATCATTAACAATCTTCTGTTTTACTTTCTCCAATCTGAAATAATATGAATTTAACTTACTATATTATCAAGACATATCAGTATTTTACATGTAAATGCTGAAAATCATGATAACTTGTACATTAATCACTTAACTGTTCTGTGAAACCACGATAAACCATACATTAATCAGCTGAAAACGATGCTGTAAAACCATGATAATTCATTTGCAAATCAGCTGAAAACTATGCTATAAAACCATGATAAACCATATATTAATCAGCTGAAAACTATCCTGTAAAACCATGATAAACCGTATATAAATCAGGTGAAAACTATGCTGTAAAACCATGATAAACCATATATAAATCAGTTGAAAACTGTTATAAAACCAAAACAAAGCACATAAATCAGTTGAAAACTGCCCTAAAACCATGATAAATCAATACAAATCAGCTGAAAACTATGCTGTAATGATAAACCATATATAAATCAGTTGAAAACTATACTATAAGACCATGATAAACCATATATAAAAGAGTTGAAAACTATACTGTAAAACCATGATAAACCATATGAGTTGAAAACTATGCTGTAAAACCATGATAAACCATACATCAGTTGAAAACTATGCTGTAAAACCATGATAAACCATACATCATTTGAAAACTATGCTGTAAAACCATGATGAACCATAAATCAGTTGAAAACCTATGCTGTAAAACCATGATAAACCATATATACATCAGCTGAAAACTATGCTGTAAAACCATGATAACTTGGACATTTATCAGTTGAAAACCATACTGCAAAACTTTGATAAGGTACAAATTAATCTCTTGAAAGCTCAACATCTCTGGAATAGGTTTCCTAGGAGTGACACAGAGCATTATGTTACCTGTGACTGAAAACACTTGAAACTTTAGTATAAAATTGAACCAGCAGTACAATGATTTTTTCCAGACTTTACTGTATCAATTTTTACATTCAAATGTTACAGTTTAAATGGCATTGTCATGAAAATCAAATTTATGTACTGTTTTAAGTTCCTGTGGTCAAGATATTTCCTGTATCATATATTCATGTATTTGCTCAAATAGATAGTGGCATCTTTAATGGGCTCAACACTTCAAATACCCCCAATTGTATTATATCTACCCATTACTAACCCCACACTACCACAACCATGACAATTATACTGTGTTTTTTTCTGCTGTTACTGCATATATGTATTATCAACAGAATGTTTAGAAATGTCAATGTAATTGAAATTTGACTTCTGAAGTCCCCTCCTGGTGACTGTATGGGTGAGATCCATTAAAATACCCTTCTTTCAAGTGGTTTCCATGTGGGCAATATAACTACCAGGTTTTATGAATTTTCACCTGGTGATTTAAGAGATGAGGTAAATGACAGACTAAGAGAGATACAAACAATGTCTCCATGCTTGATGCAAGAGCTTGGGGATAATAATTAATACATTTGGACAAAAGAATCCCACTTACATGTGCTTGTTATAGAACATCTGCAGATTGACACATGGGGGTTCCTCTGGATAGGAGTCTGGCCAGCTAAGTTCCAGAATGAAAGACTTGTAATTCCCATCTTCACCATACTGAAATTTCAAATTAACCTGTTTGTTGCCAAATCCTTATCAAAAGGGCCTGATCATTTCCATATCCTTATCAAAAGGAGCCATTTGTTGCCATATCCCTATTAGAAAGATGTGTTTGTTGCCACATCCCTATCAAAACAAGCCATTTGTTGCCATATCCCTATTAGAAGGATGTGTTTGTTGCCATATCCCTATCAAAACAAGCCATTTGTTGCCATATCCCTATTAGGAATATGTTTGTTGCCATATCCTTATCAAAAGGAATTGTTTGTTGCCATATCCCTAATAAAAGGATGTTTGTTGCCAAATCCTTATCAAAAGGACCTGTTTGTTGCCATATCCCTATCAATAGAAGTTGTTTATTGTCATATACCTATCAAAAGGAGCTGTTTGTTGCAATAAAGGCACATATCACTTCAAAATAATAAACTGATATCCTTTAAATTAAACTCGTTCAACATCTGGTCAATATAAGGCTGAATGCCAAACTTGGATCAAATGCAGCAAAGCTCAGTCAAGTCATGCTGGGATATAAGGTCCCATAACTCTGGTAAATGATGTCTTGGAATGCACGAAACTGAACTCGCTCAAGGTGTCATCAAGCCACAAGCCAGATCAGGCTGAAATCCAAGAACTTTTGCTAAAAATATCTTGTGGAAAGACCAGTTATGATGACAAGCACTCAGTGTTATTAACTCAAAAAAATGAGACTACATCCATAATAGTATGTGTAGGTCTACTCTGTGCGACCATGTTCATATCAATCAGCATCAAAAAATGTGGAATGGTTCTTCAGCAATGCTGGTTACAAGCAACATCTAATGTGAAGATATTAAGTTCACTGCCAAGGGAAATAACTATACTTAAAATAGAATTGACAAGACAAAACACATAAAAGGCACACCTAGAATAAGAGACAATGTACACATAAACCTGCAGTATGTATGTATGAAGTAGTGTTTTATGGCACCTCAGTAACTAGAAAAGGTTCCAAAAATGTAAAGATGAACTGTACAAAATGTTTCTAAGAAAAACCCTTTAAAAAAAACATGAAACCCCCAACCCACCAAGATAAAATATAAAATGTAAAGATATTAATATTCTAAACAATGTATGTAAAATAACTGATAGAAGTAAAATGTAAAATCCTTAAAACCTGTTTTATAAACAGCATTCTCTCACAAACTCCATGACCTTTAATGCCATCAAACGTGGAACTGAAACCTTTAAAATGGACACCAATATTTAAAATACAATTCAGTTACAAAATAGCATCTAATCATGTGTAAGGATTGCAGAGCTATGTTGATTACAAGCAACATCCCATATGAAGATATAAAATCAATTATCAAGAGCCATAACCCTAACCCAAAAGGGGTCGACAAGACAAAATTTAACAAAGGCATATCTATGTTTAATAAATAATGTCAGTGCCCTAAATTCCAAAAACCCGATGCTCAAGGCAACTCTTATTTTAGATTGGGTCCATTCTATATTCTAAGTGAGGTGCCCATCAGGCTTGTTGAAAAAAAATTGATTTGCCTGAGGAAACTTTGATTGCGCTGATACAATGTGTAAATGTATTTTCAAGATGTTGACATACCTGCCATAACACAGCACAATCCAAACCATATCACCACTGTCCTACATGAAATTGAGATATGATTTTAATCAGAATAGTGTGTCATGATAAAATTACAAGTTTGTACTCCCAAACACCCTGACATGACCATGTTTTCAGTAAACACAATTTTTATTAATTCACTCCCCCAACCCACCACTTTCAGTATATGTCCGTTACATGTAGCATGCATATATCAAATCCCTCTGAACACTTTTGAATTTATAATCGAATTGTAGCTATTGCAACGATGTGTGACAATATTAAAAAAGGGGAACTTTTGGGTGTGGAAATTGGGGTCTGGGCTTGTGGATGTTCAGTCAAGGCTTTTGAGTTAATTTAATTTACCAGACCGGGACCTGTGTCTAAAAAACAATTTCTTTGAGCACTGAATGTACATTCCAAACTGCTTCAAAATATGTTGGATGGTTCCTTAGCTATGCTGACTGAAAGGATCTCCTGCAGCAGTGATATAATATCCATGGAAAATGGGAAATAACAAAATTGGACTTGGAAAGACAAAATCTTTAAAAGGCACACCTACATGTAATAGGTAATTCACCCACAAAATGGAATCAAGTTATGTGTAAGCATTGCTGAGCTATGCTTACAAGAAATGTGAACAGACAGACAGATGGGCAGACAGCAAAGGTTATTATTATTATAGGGCTCACACATCTCAATGGAAGGCCTTAACAACTCAATATAAAAATATCTGCCTTCTCATTGTCTTTTAAAGTAGCCAGCTCAAAAGAATAAGATAAGTGATGCAGCAATATAATGTAAAAAATAATGTCAGTTTTGTAAAAATGGATGGCCCTGCCAGAAATGTAATGGTAATTTAAGCAGCAGCTGGTTGATAATGAGACTGTTGAAATATTCATGATAATTAGGAACCAATCATAGTGAAGCATGCAGATTCTCTGTAAAATGACATATGTTGACAGTGTTTATATTATGCTGTGTAGGCTAGCCTGGATGTCTGTTAAACTAACTTACAATGTTTGGATCTCCTTGATTTCACCTTCATGAATGACCTTGGTACATAATATTCTGATCAACAGGACTTGTACTTGCATCAACAGGACTTGTATTTGCACCAATATAACTTGTATTTGCATCAATAGGACTTGTATTTGCATCAATAGGACTTGTATTTGCAACAATTGGGCTTGTACTATAATCAATAAGACTTGTACTTGTATCAATAGGACTTGTACTTTAATCAATAAGACTTGTACTATAATCAATAAGACTTGTACTTGTATCAATAGAACTTTTACTTGAATCAATAGAACTTGTACTTGAATCAATAGGACTTGTACATTAATCAAAAGGACTTGTAATTGAATCAATACGACTTGTACTTGTATCAATAGGACTTGTACTTGAATCAACAGAGCTTTTACTTGCATTAATAGGACTTGTACTTGCATCAATTTTGCCATTTCCAACTGGACTTAAAGAATATAACATTTACCAATCAATAAAATGTTTACTGATATGAAAAGCATGACCTAGTATCAATCTACCTTTTACCAATTAACTAAACATAGAAGTTGCAGAGGGAGGCTAGGTACTGGTGGTGACACTTCATTTGCACCTGTACAGCACCAGGGTTGATCTCTGTGACTTGCAAAAGTGGTCACTTATCAAAGGCCAATGGGTTCTTTTAAGGGCTATATGGTTTCCATAGAGACCAAACAATGTCAACATTAAAATCAATGAAGGCATTAATAAAATTTGTGACAACCAATGACATCATATGAATAGATTTAAAACTTTCAGTCATAAATGGATGTAAGTAGTGGTGGCTGATTAAGTATCTCATCCACTTTTAACAACACGTTTTATACCTTGTAATGAAATGTTGTGGGGGAAATTTCCTTGAAATTACCATCCCCTTCATAGATTGACCTCAACACTTCCAGTTCCTCCTGAAAATAAAGTAAGTGTATATTCCATTAGAAATATTCATGTTGATTGATACTGTACATCACCTTGAATGCTGAACGTGCAAATCAGGGAAGCTTAACTGCCGATTTTGGGAAAAAACAATATAACTTATGCTGTCATACAGGTGTGGTTAGTGAGATGGGGTGAAGAGGAGCCTATTACGCTGTATCAGTTCAACACACATGTAGGAATGTGTAGCCAATGAAATCTCAAATGGAAAATCATGGGTCAAAGACAGCAGTCAAAGGGGATGGGGTGGGGGACTATTTTTGCTCTCAGGTCCATTACCAACACACATGAGTGTATGGGCTACTGTTATGTATATCTGATTTAATTCATATTTATTTTAATTTTATTGTTTGTTTGTCAGCTTTAAAAATTAATTTTTATTGTACATGCTATTATAATATAATCTTGTTTACGTGATTTGGAATTTTTTTCCGGAAAATAATTTGACTGTGACCGATTTAATTGTAAACAAATAAAGCTGACCTAGTTCTTGCCCTTAATTCAAAATTAGAAACAGTCACGTGAACAAGTTTCCTAAATTTTTATTTTTTATTGGGGGAATAATAAGGCTGAGATTGAGACTGTGTTGAATATGTGACCCTAGGCTTGTAAATAGTTTTTAGTGAAGTAAACAACCTTTTTTTTGTCTTATTCTTAGAATAAAATGATTGGTTTTCGTCATGGCCATGTTTTGAGTACGTGATGTAAACATGATCCTGTGACCCTCATCCGGGCATCTGTTTTTTTTATGCGCAGTATTCAGGTTAAAAACCATTGTTTCAGAAAAATAATACCAGTCTGGACTTTAAATACTTGATGCCAAGTCGTTTTGTTCTGTTGTAGCCAGTTTTCGAGTTATATGTTAAGTTTTCTTCAGATTATTTGGTTTCTAAAAGATTAATTTGTTTCTCTGGAAATATTCTGAGTGCTCATACGGAATTACTGAACAAAGACATTTCTTAAAAATTTTATTTGGATTTCCAACACTGGATTATTGTTTGTGAACAACATAGAACTGTAGACATTCCAACACCATAAAGGATACAGTATACGTTATTGCCTTCCATCTTGGATTCTTTGTTGGGACTCAAAATGAATTCATTAGAACATTTTATTATTAGGACTGCTAAAATTTTATTCGTGAATTATTCTTGGATTATTACATTATATTTTGCTGACTGAGATAACCTACTTCATCGCATGTGTTGCAAGATCTGTTTTTTTAGCCTTGGTGCAACTCAGTCTGGCTAGAGACAATGCATATTTATAGAGACATATTGGTTCCACATGACTTCATGGTGATACAGTACAGCTCATGCATGTGTGTATATGTTTTTGGATTTTTAATGTAGCTTTAACAATTATAGTCATATTGCTATGATGTCTTCAGTGTAGCAGTTTATAGTGATGTCTAGCACTGGGGGATCATGCCACAGACATGCAGCATCATGTGCCACCGGGGCCCCGAGTGGCCGAGTGGTCTAAAGTGCTCTTCGTTACGGATCACTGCCATCTCACCTCTGTCTGCGGCGGTTCGAGTCTAAGATTCAGCCAATGTGGGCATGTGAGGAAGCTTGCCAGTAGCTTCTCGTGGGTCGGTGGTTCTTTCCGGGGTTTTCCGGGTTCTTCCTCCACCATTAATACTGGCCGCCATGTATAGCCCTATCGTGCTGAAAAATGGCATTAAACCCCACAACAACATCATGTGCCACCAAGTCATATTATCATGACACCAGGCCTACTGGTCCTAACACTAACCTCTTAATGCTGAGTTCCAAGTAAGGCAGCTGCTAGTACCATCTTTATTAATCTCTGATATGACTCTGCTGTGGTCTTAACATGTGACCTCCCTTATCTGAGGCAGATGCTCTAGCCACTTAGACCACTTGAGTGGTGTACAGCTCATGCAATGTTTCATTTCTTCATGCACCATGGTGGGGGTGGAGAGATATACATGTAAGTAAAATTCAGGATAAATTATGCACGTAAATTAGCCTTGAATTACTAACATTTCTGCCCTTTGCCTCTGACTTATTGAGTATGTAAAACTGAATAATATAACATTAGCGACATAACTGTACCTGCTGTGTCTCTTGACTGCTCATTATGGATGGCTATAAAAAGCTCCTTTCACATCATAAGAAATATGGGTGTTCAACCTATAAATAGGAAAATATTCTTGATATAATGAATAAGTGAAATGTATTAATCTGATTACTGCATGTTCAACAACGTCTATTTGTTAATAACAAGTCTATGTTTCATTAGCAAGATGCAAAGATTTCATATAATCAATGTTGTATCAAACATTGGTCACAGTGACCTACTTTTGCAGGTGATGAGTAGAACCATTCAATATTTAAAAACCAATAAAGTTACATGACTGTACATGCAACAACGTTTGAGAAACTGAGCTAAATGCAAAAATGCAAATGTTAACATAATAACTGTAGTGTGAAAGAAGGTCACCATAATCTACTTTTGTCCATGCTGTGTAGTGTGAACAGTAGGTCACCATAATCTACTTTTGTACATGCTGGACATTGCTCTCCAAATTGAAAATACCCATCAAACTTTATGACTGTACACACTAAAGTGTCAGAGAAACAGAGCTTATTGCAAAACCTGATCCTATACAGGCAGCCGTAGTCTTTATTTCAACATGTCCGCACCAAAAGTAGCATTCAGGCCAAACAATCTTCTTGATCTTTTTGGTAAATACTGTGGAGATCTCAGAAATACAAGCATTGAGGTATGGGCTACAATCTATCAGGTATGCAGAATCAAAACTATGGAATTCTCTCCCCAATAACATACGAACACGGAGTTTAACAACTTTAAATCCCTCTTGAACACTTATGGGAGTTTATGGTGTAAATGCTCTATATGTAAACACAATAGGCTGCTGCTGCTGCTACCTTAATTGTCTGAATGTTTAGAGGTTAGTTTCTAGTCTTGCATATATGCTTGCAGCATCTGGTTGCCTTAAATGTTGGCTTATGTCACTTACATGTTGTTTGGAAGAGTTTCTTTACTTTGGATTGAGCATCTAATAGTTATATACTTTAAATGTATTAACATTTATCATATATATGTTATTTTGTATGTTTTGCATTGTCTTGTCCATCTTGTACATTTAAAATCAAAAGGTATCTTAAGGATAGATTGGCCTGGTATTATTTTAACTAGTGTATTTAACACCACATGTAAATGTAGAGAATATTCTATTCATGTAAACTGATCTCTCTGTATTTCATTTTTAAACAGAAATCATAAATTAGTGGGGAGAGGAGTATCTTAAGTGTGTATTAGCTCACCATTACACATTTGCATTTTAACTGGCGAGTAGACTCACATCACTTAAATTGTGTTTACTGCATCGATTATTAAAGCATAAATTATAAATGGGGGACGGTTATTCAGTTTTGCAAAGAAGCATAATTTCATAACTAGAAAGAAAAAAAACATGTATACCACCATGTCAGCCAATTCTGTGCATTGGGTAATTCTGTGCAATGATATGTCATTTCTGTCAACATTGGATCATGTGTTCTTTTTGATCAAATATTCAGTTTGTATCACAGACGAACGATCATCTTTTTATTAAGGAAGTGATATTCATAAAGTGTACACAAATATCCTGCATTTCTACCCTAATTGCATTATGAAAATATAATTTCAACATAAAGACTCCATGACCTTTTTAAACCTGTAACCGACAAAATCCTATTTTCTATGTATCTTTTAGAATCAAACAAATAAATATATTATTCAAAAGATATACATATATACATTAAAAAAAATTCTGCATCTTAATCCAAGTTTGCAATAAGTTGTCCTACATGTACAAAATCATCTGCTTTCCAACGTGTCAACTTGCTGCTAGAACAAGATTCTCAAGAAATTCCCCAGCGTAGTCTGTTTCTAAATTCTTTAGTATTTTTTCCCCCAAAACAAGACTTTTAAACACATTACATCCTATTCATTGTTGTCCCTCTTCCACATACCGGTAATAGCTTATTTTTTACAAAATGTTGAATTTTAAAAAAAATTTTTATAAGATCAGTTTAGCTTGCTTAATATCTCTTGCCATTTATTGTCCCTGTTACATTGAATTTTGTACAAACTAGCTATAAAGCTGACCTAATTACCCGACTGAACTGCTGACAGAAACAGTCCAAAGAAATGTATTTCGTTTATATAGCCCGATGGATAAATATTACAAGTCATAACCGACTTTTGATCCGGAAATCGGATTCCACCGGATAGTATGAACTTCCGATTAATCGGAGTCGGACAAGGCAGGAACGACCGATTCGGATAATAAAAATAATAAAGTTGAATTTCTATAGCACCGTGTCTAACACTGCGTGTCATTCGATAGTGCGTTAATAAAGTTAAATAAGAAGTCAGAAAAGTCCAATATGGTCAACACAACGGGGTGAAACGATAATACTTGAGTTAGACCGAAAGATTTAAATTTATTAAAATATATAATACAGTCCTACCCGTTTATGTCAACATCCTCAATAATGAAGGCATAATATTGAATACATTGACACATGCTAATGAGGTATTAAAAGAAAATGATTCTTACAATCGTAAATATAAATAAAGTTAATAAGGAAACTTTCACAGCACAATAAACTTGTTTCAATCACCGATCACTTTGGAAAATGCAAGAATCGATCAGATTTCATTGCTTTTATTTAAGTCGCCGCAAGAGGCCAACTTTATAGGACCAAACAAAAGCCTGTTTTATTTTTATTTGACCGCGACATTAAAGCATGGCGGCAAGATCAACTAATTGTTGAATAAAGTACAGGATGGAACTGGCCGCTTGCCGACATAAATGATTAAGGCGGGAAAATTAAAGCCTGGCGGCAAGATCAACTAATTGTTGAACAAAGAATGGGTCGGCACTGTGGCTTTGAACTTCGTTGCATTTTGCTATAGTCCTGCCATATCCTTCCCCTTGTGACATTGGTGTGATATGCAAAACGTGTGTAACACGGTTTAAAAAGTTAATTTGAAAAACCTTTTAATTTAGCATTTCCGATTAATTGAATCGTATCCGTAATCGGAAAAATTTCATGCCCAAAATCCGGAATCGGAAATCAGTAGAAAAATGCTAATCGGTTATGCCATAAATATTACATCTTTTCAAAGCTGTGCACAGAATAGGTCGTCATATCGAGGGTCATGAAAATATGGGAGTGGTATCCCGTGTGTCCAAAATTAATATTATTTTGAACAGAATATTCTGGTGACAATGGTCTCTTTTCAAATAGTAAGCACTGTATTTTATTTTCGTCAATCGGTTGAATTCAGTATGCGTTTCGCTTATATATTGATGACACAAACCTTAGGTGCACAGTAACGCCCGACAGCATTGTAATATAGACTGGTATGACTATAGTAATAATAATAATAATAATGAGGACTTTGTATAGCGCCTAATCTTTAGAAGCTCTAAGTGCTTTACAACATTAGACAACACCTGTAAGATAAAAAACATAATGATATGGTTACAAAAACAAACACCATGAAATTAGAAAACATTAAAAAACATGCTGAAAATATTTAAGGTAGGAAACATTATTGGGTCTTTAAGTTTGTTCTTGCAGTCAAAATAAGTGAGTTTTGAGAGCACTCTTGAATGGTATCACTGTGTCTTTGTGTCTAAGTTCAGTGGGCAATTCATTTCACGTTGCTGGGCCCTGGTATGCAAAAGAACGATGTCCATATGACTTTGTTTTCATAGCGGGAATAATGAGTATACGATTGTCAGAAGAGGAGCGTAAGTATCTTGCTGGTGTGTACACATGGGTGAGGTTGGATAGGCATGTTGGACTAGAGTCTGACAGTGAAATGTAGCACAGAGAACAAATTTTGTGTTTGATTCTGGATTGAGTGGATAGCCAGTGTAAGGTACAGAGCAGCGGGGAGGTGTGCTCTGATCGTGGTACTCTAAGTATGATCCGAGCAGCTGTAATTTGAACTTTTTGAAGTTTCTGGAGCAGATATTGAGATGAACCAGACAGAATTGAGTTACAATAGTCTAGTCTTGAAAGTACTAATGAATACACAAGTGTTTTAGTGGCATCAACTGAAAGATATTTGCGAATTGAGCTGATGCGTCTCAGCTCAAGATATGCAGCCTTGCATATGTTCATGACATGTTGGTGCAATGTGAGAGTACTGTCCAGAGTAACACCTAGGTTTCGTACTGATTGTGTGAATTTTAATATTGGTGCTGCTGATATTTATTGTTTGAGGTAAAGGATGTGAATGAGAAAGTCCTTGTGTTGTGATCAGAATGGCCTCAGCTTCATCATCATTCATCTGAAGCTTGTTACATGTCATCCATGATTTCACATCAGAAATGCACCTCGCTACACCTTGGATGGTAGCATCAACTTCAGTTGGGTGGCTAGATTTGTATATTTGGGTGTCATCAGCGTACAATTGGTGAGACACTGGATGACGATCTATGACACTTGAGAGTGACTGAGTGTACAGAATGAAGAGAACAGGTCCAAGAACAGACCCCTGTGGAACACCACAACACAGATCAACTGGGCTGGAGTGTATTCAGTTTGCAGATTACAATTTGTGTCCTGTTGACCAAGCAGGACTTGAACCACAGTAAGGCTGTATCATGAATGCCAAATACATGCTGGAGACAGTGAAGTAATATATTATGGTCTATTGTGTCAAATGCTGCAGACAAATCAAGGAGGGTGAGAACTGTAATCTTTCCGCTATCCAATGCAGAGAGAATGTCATTAACTACGTTTAGAAGAATAGTTTCAGTACCGTGGCAAGGGTGATATGCAGATTGTACATTGCTAAAAAGACTGTTTGAATTCAGATGAGATACAAGCTGGGACAGAACAACCTTTTCTAAAATTTTTTATATGAATGGGAGATTAGAAACTGGGCGGTAGTTCTTTAAATCGTTATGGTCTAGTGTTGCTTTCTTCAGCAGAGGCTTTACAATGGCAGTTTTGAAAAATGATGGGAATTTCACGGATGAAAAAGAGTTATTAATAACATCAGTTAGTGAAGGCAATATTGGATCTAAGCACTCAAGCAGCAGTGATGTTGGAATTGGATCAAGTTCACATGACTTTGGATAAGTTCACATGAACAAGTTGTTCTCCAGTCATGTAACAAATAAGGCCAAGAACAACTTGATGGTTTGATTGTTGAAATAAATTGTTACACTGTTGCTCACAGTCTGTAAAAGAGCTAAAAGCAATTTAAACTCTAAATAAAACTTAATTAATATCCTATGGGTCACAATTACCATGAGGCCTCGAAAACATATCACTACTTATATTAATGCGCATTTTAACAATTACATCACTTTTGTTCATATACTACTAAACACATTGTCTCCTAAAATTAATATAGCACAGAGCTGAAGGTCTAATATACTTGTACTGACACGAAGAGCTGTTTTGCTGAAAAAGCTGTTATTGTATGACAGCCGCACCACATAGCACTATCTTTCAACAGCACATTGATTTTGTCTCTTGAAACGAAATGTAATAATGTAATTTGTTGAGATTTTCCTGGCACATCATCAATACAAGTAAGAAAGTGAATAATATACTAAAAATCAGTTTATATTAGTGGTTATGTTCTCAGTGCATGTTGCAAAAGAATCAATTAATTTCGTTTTATTTAAATAATATAGTGTTTTCTTTTGTTAGCTGACAATGCTCCAGCCGTAATACACCCGTTTTCTGATGCTGAAGTTCGCCCCATTTTCCTAAATTTGACGAAGTTGTGAGCTTTTTCCACAATTTTCTGGTAATAACTCGAATATTCAATGCAATCAGAGAAGATAAAAACGAGAAACTTGTTTGGTTTATTTGATCCTGATAATGCTTTCGGGTAAAACACCATTGATAATGGTGTCATCTATTTTCGTAGAGTTGCATACTGGTCTGTGTATGAAACTGATGGTGCTATTAATGTATGTTGGAACGTACGGTTACCGCGTTTATACTTGGAAAACATACCCAAAATGAAGTCCACTAACATTATCCAAAATCACAGTTTAAGAACGGAAAATTTCATAATTGCATGAGATCGAACGTGTTTTTGTTATGGAAGGAAAGATGGTTTCTGTACATGTCCTGCAATGTAAGACGTCCATCGGTGCATATTTATTTTGCTTGGCCGCCTTCTTGCATTGCAGGAATAGTCTTTCTTTGCATGTCTTCAGCAGGTTTGTGAAATGCTTAGGTAACAGGAACAACGGGGCTCGCTAAACAGCAGAAGGCTTTCCAAGAACACCCTCAGACTTTAGAGAATGCCTACTTTTAATTGCAATTATAGATTGACTCTGCATCCTCGTTTGTTTGTACCCAACACCGATTTAAAAAAGAGAATGTTTAATGTGATAAAAAGTGCAGAGAACTAAGTCAATTGAATCATTGATTTATAATTTCTAACCTGACTGTGACCAGAATGACACTAATGCTGGCATCCCCTGCACCATTTCGTGCTTAACAGACTTTCCATACTAACGTGGCGCCATATTGTGTACACTATAGGCTAGTTTATATCCATCAGACAACATAATGACGTAGTTCATCCTGTTCAGCAACTGCTGAATAATTGTTGTTGTTGTTGTAGGGTTTAATGCCATTTTTCAGCACAAGATAGGCTATACATGGCGGCCAGTATAATTGGTGGAGGAAGAACCCTGGAAAACCCCGGGAAGAACCACCGACCCACGAGAAGCTACTGGTAGGCTTTCTCACGTACCAATGTTAGCCGAGGCTGAGACTCGAACTAACGCAGACAGAGGTGAGATGGCAGTGATCCGTAATGGCAAGCGCTTTAGACCACTCAGCCACTCGGGGCCCCTGCTGAATAATTGTGTAAATTACATTATGTTGAGAGTTTGGAATTATATCCCTTTGCATATATGAACATAGAAATGTTAAATCCACAAGAAAAGCAAATTTATAGTTGTCATTATTTTCCTTTGCTTGATTTGACATTGTAAATATCGGAAGCAGACGACTTACGTATGTACATCTGTTGTCGTGATACACTCCTTTGCTGAAAATGGACTTGTCCAGAGACTGGAAATGGATCCGCACATGTCTGTCTATTACAGTGAAAAGTTCCGTTAATCATGAAACGCGTATATGATGATGGTGTTAGGGCCACTCTACTCACAGTCAGGTTAGAAACTATAAATCATTGAATGAATTGACTAAGTTCCTTGCACTTTTTATCACATTAAAGGTTTCCATTATTTAAATTGGTAGGGGGGTACAAACAAACATGTTTGTATTGTCAGACTATAGTATAACAAACAAACAAACAAACAAAAACTGTGATTTTGTAGTGTGATAGGAAAAGTATTGATGTCAAGAGTTGCCAAGGGAAATAACTTGTTTTGATGAAGCGTGTCTAGTTAAAGTAATGTGACCAAAATATTTTTCAGCATTTTAAGAAAAAGTGGCAACCAAATAAATTTAATACATTAAATAAGAAATTAAATAAGTGAAATCAAATGGTCAGGTAAATGTTGATATAAAATTATTAGTATATTTCATAAACGATTGAACTATTCATTTGTTTATTTGAGTTAATTACTATGCAATTACAGGATATGTCATTGTATATATTTGTCCATTTATTATAAAATAAGGGATTTTACAAAAATACAACATGCCTTAGTTGGTTAACATAAGCATGTCTGAATATTTGTTCAGGGAGAAGTTTCTGGCTGATTTCTGACAATCATTTTGATCTTTTGTGGACTCTAAGTCTCATACTGGCTGGATGTCTGCAGGCCAATTTCAAGCATTTATCTGACTTCATTGACAGGCCTTCTTCGCTGACTCTGTTTTCATTCAGTTCCATTAGCCTTATTGATTATGGACTATTATCCATTATGTAATTTTATGTACAGTGTGGCCCCACTGTCACACGATCATAGCATGTCTTCCGAAATCTCATATACATGTATTTTTCTCATACACAAAAAAATATTTTTTCTCTTATAATTTCAAAAAATAATGTGTAAAAGGTTTATTGTCATTCTGAGAAAAGATCACATATGAATTCTAATATGAGACAATCATGGCTTGGCTCCTTAAATTTTACATACATGTATTTTTCTTGTACATGAAAAAACACTTTATTTATCTTGAAAAATACTTTATTCTTCTTAACACATTAACCCCTAGCGATGAGTTAACGTGGCAGGAGGTAGTAGCCAACTGCCGAGCTTTGTAGTGTCATGGGTAGTATTATAGAAAGGTAGACAGATGTAGCTCTACAGTGATACCAAATAATATGGAATTTCTAGTTGCACCACAAAATACAGAGTAAAAAACCTCATTTTTTGGACCCGACTTTTTTCTATCCAAAATTGGCCCATGGTCGGAATCCGATTTTGTGTCCGGATTTTTGACTTTTTGGTCTCAAATATAAGGCAAACTGGTATGAACTGTAAACAGACAGATGAACCTTTGCAAAAAATAGGATAAGATGGGCATTTGGAATAAAGAGTGGTAGCAAAAATACACAAAAAAAGAGAACTACAACTTTTACCCTTCTGCTCATGCGTGAGCCAAGTAGCCTATGAAAAACAATGTTTCTAACACAACTAGGCATTATATTATTGAAAGATCACCTGGGATTCTATGTTTTCGGATGCATTCAGAAATAGCTTTCAAAATGTGTTTCCTACTTGAATTTCAGACGAAAACAACAAAAACCTCCAGGGGTTAATGTGTTAATGGGTGCATTTTGATGACATCACCAAATTTGAATATTCCTTGCATATTTAATCACTTGTGCATCGACATTACACATAAATTACATAAATTACAAATTTAGCCATTCCTTGACGATTTGTAAAACTATTCAAAAATCCTTGTTAAAAGTACACAAAATAACATGTAAGAAGTTTATTAGGGATCATGCTGGGCTTCAACAATGTCGCAAATTAAGATTTGTTTTTACTTATTGGCGATAAAATATATCATGTTGTTTTAGATATTTTTAGTGACATTGTTCACTGTTTGTACTTCTATATATAAGCTTTGGATTGGAGTGAAGAAATTCAAAGAAACCACTAAAGCCACGAACTTGGATATAAAATGTTCAGGAATCTATCTATTGTTGCATAAACAAATCCTTTGTTCATATTGACAAACCATCTTACCAGTGCATTATTATATCATATTCTGCTATGCTGACATCTGGCCTGAGTACTGTATGGTGTGATTATACACTCAAATAGTCATTGTACCAGACCAGTTGCAACCGACCAAGCTCAGAAGACAGGAACTGGAATGCCTACAATCAACCAAACTATGAATAAATTTTTTTTTTAAAGAAGTACACAGAAAAAAATAGTCTTGCCGAAATTTCAAAGAAAACGATCACCTTTGAAGCACCAATCATTCTATATAAATACTAAGCAGTTGAAAGAAATTTTCAGTCTCAATCAATGTTTTACAAATATTTGATGTTGTCACTGCAAAACAAATGGGATTTCGTTTGGTCCTCCAAAGTTGGCCTTTAGTGGTGACTTCAATGACACATGTACCCTTCATCAAAGCAAGCCAACTACAGTCTTCAGTAAAAACAAAGCAACTTTCATCAAAGGAAGTCAATACCAAACTTAAATAAACACAATGGAATCTGGTGGATTGTTAGATTTTCCAATGTGACTGGAATATATTTATTGTGCTGTGAAAGATTCCTGTTTGCAGGAAAAAGGTTTATGCTTATGATTGCTACCAATGGCAGCATAAAATGCAAATTAAATATCCAATCTTTTGCAATTGTAGATATATGGCTATCAGGTTAATTGAAGATGGGGCATATTCACATGTTTTCTTTTCCCTGTGAATAACCTCATCCTCTGGATAGGCTGTGGCAAGATGATAACTGTCTCTGGCTGACCAAAATATAGACCAGTTTAAGTACATATACATATGTCTTGTAAGAAACTAACGCCACATACTACTGGCAACTTTGACTATCATAGTAAATTGGTTAGTGCCATGTTTGTTGACAATGGATATAGAAGACTACCATTTTTACATCTATGTTCTATTTGTTTCCTGATGGGATGTGACTTAGAATTTCATAAGGTGATCTATACTTCAGTTCATGGATTTTTTATATACTTTTACAGTGCATTATAGATTGTGCCACACAGATGTAAGTTGGCAATATACAACTGTAATTCAGACTAGGTTTGTCTTCATTTAATCAAAACCTTATAGTTTTGTGTCTGCTTTTATTCTACCCTTCCCCCCACCATTTTTTAATATATACATCATTTTCTTCATCTAACTGACTTGGTTGGTTATAACACTCTTTGGTACATAACTTGGTTGGGTTCTGTGGACCTCAGCCATTGTGTTATAGGAGGGTCACACTTTATTTTGATTTTGCGTATGTTTAATGTTCTTGAGGAAGTTTGTGAAAATCTGCCTTTTGTTTTGTCGATTTTCATTGCCAAGTGCTGTGATCTATGTGGTAAATATGTTCTTTTTTTGAGTTAATTGATGATTTACAATGTCATGAAGAACACTATAATCCATGAAATAAAGTTGTGTCATGCTGTAAAGTTTATGTATTAGGTCTTGGGTGTCTTTTTGGTTTTTAATCAACAGAGTTTTAGAATGTTATTGTTGGACTATGCATTGTTATTAGTCCAAACCCTATGTTCATTATTTCTGTGGGTAGGTTTGAAAACATATTTCTGTAGTCTGACTTTCAAGTTGATTGTAAAGTATGGTGCAAATATCAGGTGTCGTTCATTGTTTCCATATGGTCTGATTGGCTTCAATATCTCTTGTACTATTTGCATCTACCGTGTTACCAGTATCAGATATCTGGACCTTTATTATGACCACCCCAATTTGTTTTTCGAAGAGAGTGCTTGACATTATTCTTAAGATGTTTAGTGCAAAGATAGCGTGTAGTTGAGGGAATAATGTGCTCTATGACCTTGCTTATGCCTTACTCATCATCAGTTCCAAATCCCATCATTTCAGACACTCTTACTTTCACAGAATGTCTATCAATAGCTGGAGCAATACGCTCTAGAAAGCTGTTGTAAGTTCTGTAAGAAGTGTCTTTGCAATGCGCTCAAGAAAGCTGTTATAAGTTCTGTAAGAAGTGTCTTTGCAATACGCTCTAGAAAGCTGTTGTAAGTTCTGTAAAAAGTGTCTTTGCAATATGCTCTAGAAAGCTGTTGTAAGTTCTGTAAGAAGTGTCTTTGCAATACGCTCTAGAAAGCTGTTGTAAGTTCTGTAAAAAGTGTCTTTGCAATATGCTCTAGAAAGCTGTTATAAGTTCTGTAAGAAGTGTCTTTGCAATATGCTCTAGAAAGCTGTTGTAAGTTCTGTAAGAAGTGTCTTTGCAATACGCTCTAGAAAGCTGTTATAAGTTCTGTAAAAAGTGTCTTTGCAATACGCTCTAGAAAGCTGTTGTAAGTTCTGTAAGAAGTGTCTTTGCAATACGCTCTAGAAAGCTGTTGTAAGTTCTGTAAAAAGTGTCTTTGCAATATGCTCTAGAAAGCTGTTGTAAGTTCTGTAAGAAGTGTCTTTGCAATACGCTCTAGAAAGCTGTTGTAAGTTCTGTAAGAAGTGTCTTTGCAATATGCTCTAGAAAGCTGTTGTAAGTTCTGTAAAAAGTGTCTTTGCAGTACGCTCTAGAAAGCTGTTGTAAGTTCTGTAAGAAGTGTCTTTGCAATACTCTCTAGAAAGCTGTTGTAAGTTCTGTAAAAAGTGTCTTTGCAATACGCTCTAGAAAGCTGTTGTAAGTTCTGTAAAAAGTGTCTTTGCAATACGCTCTAGAAAGCTGTTGTAAGTTCTGTAAAAAGTGCCTTTGCAATACGCTCTAGAAAGCTGTTGTAAGTTCTGTAAGAAGTGCCTTTGCAATACGCTCTAGAAAGCTGTTGTAAGTTCTGTAAGAAGTGTCTTTGCAATATGCTCTAGAAAGCTGTTGTAAGTTCTGTAAGAAGTGTCTTTGCAATACGCTCTAGAAAGCTGTTGTAAGTTCTGTAAAAAGTGTCTTTGCAATACGCTCTAGAAAGCTGTTGTAAGTTCTGTAAAAAGTGTCTTTGCAATACGCTCTAGAAAGCTGTTGTAAGTTCTGTAAGAAGTGTCTTTGCAATACGCTCTAGAAAGCTGTTGTAAGTTCTGTAAGAAGTGTCTTTGCAATACGCTCTAGAAAGCTGTTGTAAGTTCTGTAAGAAGTGTCTTTGCAATACGCTCTAGAAAGCTGTTTTAAGTTCTGTAAAAAGTGTCTTTGCAATACGCTCTAGAAAGCTGTTGTAAGTTCTGTAAAAAGTGTCTTTGCAATACGCTCTAGAAAGCTGTTGTAAGTTCTGTAAGAAGTGTCTTTGCAATACGCTCTAGAAAGCTGTTGTAAGTTCTGTAAGAAGTGTCTTTGCAATACGCTCTAGAAAGCTGTTGTAAGTTCTGTAAAAAGTGTCTTTGCAATACGCTCTAGGAAGCTGTTGTAAGTTCTGTAAGAAGTGTCTTTGCAATACGCTCTAGAAAGCTGTTTTAAGTTCTGTAAAAAGTGTCTTTGCAATATGCTCTAGAAAGCTGTTGTAAGTTCTGTAAAAAGTGTCTTTGCAATATGCTCAAGAAGCTGTTGTAAGTTCTGTAAGAAGTGTCTTTGCAATATGCTCTAGAAAGCTGTTGTAAGTTCTGTAAAAAGTGTCTTTGCAATACGCTCTAGAAAGCTGTTGTAAGTTCTGTAAAAAGTGTCTTTGTGCAGAAGAACAGGGTCAGTTAAGATCCGATGTTCATTTGTACTGTTTCGGACAACTCTTTTAAAGCCTTTTGCAACCTAGAAGCCTACTAATCAAAATATAAGCAAAAAGGTAATTTTGGTCTTTAACACATGAATATTAGAGCATGCAAATGAGTATTTATCTTATATTAATGCTTGATTAATGGAAAGAATATGTGTTATGCACTTATTATACGTAATTGCGTATAACAGATGTGACATTAAACAAATTTTATATTGCAAATTTGAATTTGAATGTATTTGAATCAAACTGCGTCATGGTTTTTGAGTTACTGTTGATAAAAAGTCACTTAGTTGTCTGTGTGAAAGTACCAAGCATTAAAAGATCTATATATTCAAACTGTTTAGATAAATTGTATCTGGTATATCAAGTAGTCCACACAGCAATTTTCCTTGTCATCTAAGTAAAATCAAGCGAAATTACTGCTGTGGAGTTTGTAACAATCATTGGTCATGTATTCTGAGCTTTTCTTTCAAAATTTGCAATATGCAAGTTTGAAATGAAAATTTGTATATAAACAGTTAATAAGACAATAAATGAAGTGAGTACAGTGAATTGCCATATAATGAGGAATTTGTTCAAAAAAATTTAAAATTAAAAAGATTTGATGCTTAAGAGTGATTTTCCATAGGTTATCTGAAATGGGGTCATCAGTCAATTCTCACATTGATATTATTAATGATGTCCATGTTTGTGTATTTGGTGTTTTTCTTTTCTTTTTTTTTTTGTTGCTCCATGAAGCATTTATTAGAGTTATGGTGTGATTATCTAAAGTCTTGGTGTGTCTTGGAGAGTCTTGGGGTGTCTTGGAGAGTCTTGGGATGTTCTTAGAGAGTCTTGGGGTGTGTAGTGAGACCACAAGCACAACACTGTCATAACACTTTATAGTATACTTGGTTAGCAAATATTTTTGTGTAAATATGCATCATAGTTGAACATTGATTGGTTTGGTTTGGTTTTATGAGGTTTAACACCATTTTCCAATACACAATAGGTAATACATGGAGAGCAGTATATTGCTTTGGTGTAGGAAAACCTGGGAAAAACCACTGACCCAAGGGAATCTACTGGCAAGCTTTCTCAAATATCGGGGTTGTATAAGTTGAGACTAATCCATGCAGACATTGGTGTGTTGTGAGTGATCTGTACAGGTGAGTGCCTTAGACCACTCTGTCACCAGGTTCCCTTAGTTGAATACTGAAGATAGGTATGATATAACAAAGTTCATACACCCGTTTCATGCTGTCATTGTGGTATAACAGGAAAAATTATAGGAAGAAAGATAAAATATGTGCCTTCTCCAATAATAATCAAACAAGATAACTAGGCCTAAATAGAAAACATATTCTGAATTTATCCAGTATTGTCAAAACTATGAAACAAGCCAAGTACAGTGACAGTCTTGTCAAAAAAATCTGAATGGCAACCCTCGCTTATGGTATATGCAAGATGAGCTTATGGTATCATTTTTTGTATTTTTATCAAAAGCATAATTCCAGTTTGTAAACACATTGTACATTCAGTTAATTTTATTATTTTTTTAATATGATTACCACAAGAGATCATCCCCATAATTAGGATAAGTCCATTCTGCAAATTAATTAGGATAGACAAAGATTTTCCATGGATTCCACTACAAAAATGGCATCTAGTTTACTGAGAAAATTTCCCATTGCAGGGGTTGTCCCAGTAGCTGAAAAGACCAAAAACCTGTCATAGCAAATGTGATGCAACTGGAACTTTCCTTTTAGTACAACATAATTGTGATCTGTCATCACTGTTTTTCTTGTAGACCGTGAGAAATGGGGTGTGGTCATACCAAGCTTAGCTTTTGTGAATTATTAGTTTGTGAATAGATTGTATATTTGACCCTGTTTAAATAAGTTGTTTTTATTGTTCAGTGAATAGTTAATTTTTATACATTGCAGAAAAATGCCAGTATTAGAATATTTACCACCAGCTGCATAAGTCCCACTGAAATTGATGTGGTCTGTAAATAACTCTCAACTACTTTAAAATCAGGTCATTTCAGGTGACACTTTTTTAAAAATTATTATAAATATTAGTATGAAATAAACTGCCATCACAAATTGAATACTGTATTGACCTGTGTATTATAGGCACTTAGCTGCCAACAACATAGACCCTGATCTGCTGTCACACAATGCATTGTTTTCATCTTATGATTCCAGTGTTTCCATCTTATGATTTCAGTGTTTCCATCTTATGATTTCAGTGTTGTTAGATGCATTTTGCACAATGGTAAATACTATGCGTTAACAAACTTATTCAGTTCAACAGGCTGTAAGATTAACCAATCATTGTAGAGTATATTGATATACAACTTTACCTTATTTCAGTTTAATTCATTTTATATCATGAACTTCTAAGTTGGATAGATAAATAGTTTCATCGAGAAAATGAGATAACTTTGCAATATTTTAATTTACATTTAATCGATGTACTTAAATAAAGAAAATTTCCTATAATACTCGTTGACATACTTAAACATCGAAAATTTTCAATAATACTTGTAGATTTATCAAATTGTCCTTATGTCGTACATACACACATAACTAATGCTGCTCTCTCTGTCCCTCCCTAAGTTGTTAGTACATCTGCTTTGGATGTGGGAGTTGTGCATTCAAAACATGGCAGAGTCATACCAAGGACTTTTAAAATGGTACTAGCAGTTGCCTCACTTGGCACTCAGCATTAAGATGTTAGTGTTAGGACTAGCTGGCCTGGTGTCAGGATCAGGATTATATGACTGGGTAGGACATGATTCCACATGTCTGTAGCATGATGCCCAGTGCTAGACATCACTATCAACTTACAGACTGCAGACATCATAGTGATATGACTGAAAAATTGTTAAAGCTTCGTTAAAAATCCAAATCACACATTTTATGGGATCTATACACATATTAATTGAGGAACCACATTTTTATGTGACCCACACCTATATCACAGTATATGAGGTGGTACAATCAGAATTCACTATAGTGAGTAACCTCTGTAATTCACCAGAATTTGTGCATTTTTATAAATGTTTGCATTATCATACAGTTATGCCTCTCATGTATCTTTTTCATATTTGATCAGGTAAGATGTCCTGGGGAAGTGAGCTCCCAGCTGAGCTGTTGTGTCGTCCAACTGGCCTCATTGCTTTGAGTGGACTGGACATTACTTACAATGCTATTCACAAGTCCATTTGGGATGCTTTCTGCAACAATAGACGGCCTGACAGGGTGCCTCTACAGTTTATTGTGGTACAGGGAGACCATGAATTTCCTAAGTGCCGGACAAACAAGGTTCGGATAGAGGATAAGCGATGAATAAATGAATGAATGATATTGCTTTTGGTTTCAAAAATAATAAAATGATTCAGTGTTTACCTTGGACAAAAATAATGGTGTGCTACTTTTATTTGTAACGACTACCTGTTCGCCCTTACTTACTGTGATGCAGCTTTTTCTTCAGATATTGCTCATTAACAGACACTTTAAATTTATGTTGTACCATACCGTAATGATGGTAAGTCTTCGGACACTAGAAGCTTGCTGTTGTATTGTACCATACCATAATGATGGTAAGTCTTCGGACACTAGAAGCTTGCTGTTGTATTGTACCATACCATAATGATGGTAAGTCTTCGGACACTAGAAGCTTGCTGTTGTATTGTACCATACCGTAATGATGGTAAGTCTTCGGACACTAGAAGCTTGCTGTTGTATTGTACCAGTAAATGATGGCAAGTCTTTGAACACTGTAAGTTTTGTTCTGTACCATCCTGGTAATGTTGGTAAGTCTTCGGACACTATAAGTTTAGGGACACCCTTAATTATTTGCAAAAGTAATTTTTTATGACCTATAATAATTTGTGACACAAGATTATAAAAGAAATTTTATTTGCTCAACAAACTGAGAATATTACATCCATTTTTCTTCTCCAATTTCTGACCCTTAGCATACTATTTCTGCAATGACATGAACACTACTAAGTTTGAAAAAAAATTCAAAAGATTGCTCTAAGGTTTGTACATGATGACTACACAAGCAGCTATGATAAACTCTTACTTCTGGCAAAAATGCCAACCCAAGAGGTGTACAGACTTCAGAGTTATGGCTCAAGAGACTCTCACAATTTTGAATAAGTGCGTTCCCAAATATTTGTATGATTTTATATGTTTTAAACACAATAAATATAATTTTTTATATTCAAATATTTCACATGTCCCAAGAATTAAAACCTTTACATCTGGCAAGAAATATTTTTGATATGCAGCTGCCATTCTATGGAATGAGCTACTAAGTCACTTAAGAGAGCAATCAAATTTTAATTCATTTAGATCTTTATTTTTATTCTGGAATGGTAAAGACTGTAAATATAATATCTGTAAATAATAAACTCCCTCCACCGTGATAACTACACCTAATGTTTGTGTTAATGATTTTTGTTTATCTGTCATTGTATTATATACTATCAAGTGTGCCCTGCTGTTAGCTGCTTCCTTTTTTAAGTTAGGTGTAAGCTGCATCACAGTATGCTTTTTTGTCATAATTTGGTGCTTCCACATTTAATTTTCAATTTTTCACAATAATTGTATTACTTTTTTTAAATTGAAATTGTCCCAGAATCACCGATTGTTAAAATGCTGTGTTTGTATGTCTTGCAAATCATGCTTGTTGTAATGACTCCTTTGTTTTATGTTATGTCAGTAAAATGGTTATTAAAACTTATATTGTATTGTTATTTTAAATCATGCTGATGTTAAATGTTATTTTAAAAACCGAATTATGCTGATGTAGTCTAAATTTATTTATATGATTACATGTGATGAATCAGCAGATACTTTGTTGGCTGTCTATCTGCATTCTCATATTAAGTCCTGTTTTTCAATGCCTGTTAGTGACTCAGACACATGTCCTGCCATTAATCATTAAGACATGTCCTCTGATGCCATTAGACTCCGACACATGTCCTTCCATGTCATTAATCACTCAGACACATGTCCTCCCAGGTCATTAATCAGTCGGACACATGTCCTCCCATGCTGTTAATCACTCCAATGCCATTAGTGACTCAGACACATGTCATTTCATGCTATTAATCACTTACTACAGAGTCATTAACTTAATAACTGATTAAAAAAATTGTTTCATGCACAAGAAGCGGAGTATTTTTTAATGCATTTTTACTTTTGTAGTTATCTTATTATGTTGATTGTGGCATGTTGTTGCCATATACATTGGTAAAGTTATGATTATACATTTTTCTGTGTAGATACTTGTTTCAGTTGAGATTATGGAAATTTAAAAGAATTTACACAAGTAATACTTGTTGTTTTTTGTCTCCATCTGTCTAGGACTTTGCAAAACTTGTTGCTTAAAAGACAGGTGATCTTAAAATAGGTATGAAGGTAAGAGTGGAGTTTTTTTAAGAGTATTTAACAAAAAAATAATTATAGTGCTTCAAAATATGACAGGCAGTTTTGGTACATTTGGTTGATATGTCAGTACAACATTTGAGAAATCAGTACAAATACTGCAGTTACACATCCTAGAATAAACCTGCAAAGGGTACCTTAAGTTTTTTGATGGATTTTACTCTGAATAGATGTGCAAAGGACACATTAAATTTTTAATTGGATTAGACTCTGAAGAATTCCATAAAAAGCATGTTGTGAACTGTAAATATCCTTGTTATGGTGATATTATTTATGCCAAGACAGATGCAGAAAAAAGCAACTTGTATCCCTTGTGTAAATTCTTGAAGAAATTGACTTTACATTAAGTAGTTACCTGTTAGGGAGCCAAATAGTTCACTTGGTAGAGTGTCAGACATGTAATCCAAGGGTTGAGGGTTCAATACCAGCCCAGGTTTGCTGCCTTTGTATGTCCTTGGGGAAGGCACTTGGTTCCCATTTCTTTTGCATGATGCAGCTTGTATAGTGTGCTAAAATTGATTTTAGAACCAACTAAAATAAAATCTTCACAATTAACCTTTCCCAATTCCCACTGTTTAAGTCAGGTTTGACTAGTTTCTGCTGCATGTTTTAAAGTTGGTTAAAGTCCTGCATGGAAAGTTTACATACTGCAGTATCCCTGGTGGGACATAGTGCTTCAGAAAACCCATGTTCATTGTTCATTTTTACTTACTCAGCGGCAGTCATATGAGTGGTACATCCCCAAGGGGATCCTAAAGACCAACTGGATGCGTAAGCACTTGAACCTGGTGCCAGCTGTAGTGGTAATTTTCTTCGACCTTGATTGGGATGAGCCTTTGTGGAAAGAAAAACAGATGGAATGTGCCACAAGGGTTGAGATAGTCAGGTATATATTAGAGAGCTTATTCTTTCTTCTACAGTATTGGGAAAATTTTAATATATTTTATTAATTAATATAATGTGATAGTTGAAACAATTAATTTACTGTCCTCTCTTATTATGTGACCAGTCTTAATATGTTAATTGTTTTTTTGTATCATCAGAGTGGCTTTAACAGAGTGCCAAGTAGCATGTGTATATTGATGTTTTTTATGTGTATTTTTTATCTAGATATGCAGGTTTAATCAAAGCTTTATGTATCAAGCATACTTACCTTTATGCAATATGTGAAGATTGATTGTATTCTTTCATATTGTATAATCATCATTGTAGGAGGTAACAAATTTTCAGAGGAATCATCTATTTTTCAAGATCATGGATACACTTTTGTGAACGTTTTCTTTGACATTTTAAAGGTGTCTACAAAATTATGAATCTGTGTACATTTATTTCAAAATCATTCATTTGATTGGATTCTTACATACAAGTAGCCGATCGTAATATCATTTTAAAACAATGGCTAGCTCTTGTTGTTGAAAATGTATGTTTTTCATAGAGTACAACCGCTAATACTTCCAAAAGTGTTTGTACTGAGTATGGAGACACTGTGATTTCTTTCTGAATGCTCAGTGTCATCAGTTCCTTATGCAGAAAAATCTCAAGCCTGTTATCAATATCAACCTGAATAGAACTTTATTAATTATAAATCCAGTGTGAAATTCACTTTTTCCCCGGCTCTTGTGATGGTAGACCATAGGCAAACAAATACAGATATATACTTGCTTATACCGTATTTACCGTATATGTTGGGACACCATATTTGTTGGGACACCATAAATTAATTTTAAAAGTAATTTATTTGTGCACTGTATGTTCTGGGACAAATCATTTTTTTCAAGTCGTAAGTTGTGGGACACCTTTTAAATCATTTGAAAATTACATGTCGGAAATTGTACTCCAGCTGAAGTTTTATTTTAAAAAATATAAAACTGTGTACTTGAGATAAAACTCTTTAATCCACTGCAGCAGCATCTCATCAACACAACCCTTCTCCTGCACACGTATGATCTATTCTTTTGGTACATGAATATTTTATTTTAGCTTTCTCATACTGTGAAAAATTGTTACAGGCACCACACCACCTGAAGCAGAAACTGCAACGACATAGGTCAGATTTTTTCAAATCTGCACTAGTCTTGCTAATTCTGACTCTTTTGACGCCCATCTTATCGTCAGTCCATCCAGGAATGCAATCAAAGTACACTAGAGTTTCATCCATGTTAATGATCATATTGTCAGCAAAATGATCTGTTTCTCTTCTGGCCTTCACGAATTCATCACATAATTTTATTTTCTCCAAACTTTCTGGATGATGCTGGGTCATTGATGTTCGTGCACGAAGCACTATATTGTGTAACTTTAAAAACTGTTCCATTGTTTCACTTTAGTTTCAAAATTTTTGTGAATAGTGGTGAAAAGGAACCAGAGTTAGTTTCCATATCTCAGCCGTCTTTGTATATTCAAAGCTAAAAAATAAAAAATAGGCACACTTAAAAGAATCCATAGTCGGCTTCTGAACTCAGCTTGCTTTGCAATAAAAAAACCTTTATATTGATATCCTTTGAAAAAAAATTTGGCTTCCGAGTCCAAAGTCAGCTTCTGACATCAGCTTGCTTTGTAATAAAAATAACCTTTGTCTTTGATGTCCTGTCGGTAAGTTCAAAGAAGAAGTTTACTGCTGGCTGCAAGTTGTATTTATTTACCACCAAGGCTTCTCTGTGCTTGGCATCTGTAGTAATAATTAGTATAAAGGTGCACTGATGTCTGCGGGTAAATAGTAATGATACTTTTGTAACCTGCACCGGCGAAAAGATTGTCACTTGCACCCAAGTGAATGTGTTTTCAAATAATGATTTTTATTTGCGAGATACTGTCATCCAGAAGACCTGGATATAAATTAATCTTGGCTATTTTGCACCTAACACCATATCATGCATGAATGGCAGTTGTCTTCAAAATATCGGTTGATTATTTCCCTCTGGTTTGCGAAATCGTTTGCTTCTCTTCTGGCCTTCACGAATTCATCACATGATTTTATTTTCTCCAAATATAGCTGGGTCATAGACATCTGTTCACAAAGCACTATATTGTGTCACTTTAAAATTTGTTCCATTGTTTCAATTTATTTTCAAAATTCCGATGAATACAGTTGAAAATGAACCCAAGTTTACTTCCATATCTCGGCTGTCTTTGTATATTCAAAAAAAAAAATCGACTCACTTCACAGAATCCATAGTCAGCTTCTGATGTCTGCTTGCTTTTCAATAAAATAACCTTTGTACTGATATCCTTTACCAAAAAAGTAACCAAAGTTGACTTCTGAGATCAGCTTGCTTTGTAATAAAAATAATCTTTTGTCTTTGATGTCCTGTCAGTAGGTTCAAAGGAGTTAACTGCTTGCTGCCAGTCATGTTTATTCACCACCAGGGCTTATATGTGCTTGGCATATGTGGTTACAATTAATACAAGGTATCATTGATGTCTGCGGGTAAATAGTAAGGATAATTTTGTAACCAGAGCTGGTGAAAAGATTGTCACTTGCACTCAAGTGAATGTGTTTCCAAATGACGAATTTTATTTGCGACATACAGTCATACTGTAGACCTGGACATAATTCAGTCTTGATTATTTTCCACCCAACACCGTGTCATGCGTGTATGGCATCTTCAGGATATTGGTTGACTATTTCCCTCTTGTTTGCGATTTTGTTGGCTCCAGTTTTCAGTCAGATAACATGTTCAAACCTTTGAGCACAACCACACACAATCGTTTCTCAATGTTCATGTCAATGAACAACATGGTGTGTGGTATCGGACATAATTGATACACACTGCAGTATAGAAGCCTACGCCACTTATATGGATTTCATGGAAATATTTTATTCTTTAATGCTCATGTTGAAAAAAGGAATAAATGATAACAACACAAGGTTAGTTTCTTTCTTTTTATTATCAATTAAGCGTTTTATATATCTATTTTATTGCAACATGCGGGTGGGGGGGCAAGCACTAATGGAATACAAATTTATTTCGTTTCTTAAGTCTTGGGACATATGACCAAAGTGAAAAAAATGTTTCACCATAAGTTCTGGGACAGGAAAAAAAATAATTATTTTATCGTGTCCCAACATATGTGGTAAATATGGTAAGTCAAGTCCAACTGAAAACAACATAGACTTTGATCTGCTGGTGCATAATGTACCAGAAGATCATGGTTTTTTTTTTTTTTTTTTTACTGATTACTCCTAACAAACTGCATAGACCCAGATCTGCTGGTACATTATACAGTGGAAGACCTGATTCTATGCAGTTTGTAAACCAGTAATATTGAACAAGAACATACACTTATCTCAACAATAGACTTTGGACTAAAGACAAACAAGTATTATTAAATAAGAATATTCACTTATTTTGACGATAGGCTGTAGACTATATACAAACCAGTACTACCAAATAAGATGTACACTTATCTTGACCATAGACTGAGGACATAACAAGTCAAATTGAATAAGATATACACTTATCTTGACCATAGACTGAGGACATAACAAGTCAAATTGAATAAGATGTACACTTATCTTGACCATAGACTGTAGACAAAACAAGTTATATTGAATAAGATCTACACTTATCTTGACCATAGACTGTAGACAAAACAAGTCATATTGAATAAGATCTACACTTATCTTGACCATAGACTGAGGACATAACAAGTCAAATTGAATAAGATGTACACTTATCTTGACCACAGACTGTAGACATAACAAGTCATATTGAATAAGATCTACACTTATCTTGACCATAGACTGTAGACAAAACAAGTCATATTGAATAAGATCTACACTTATCTTGACCATAGACTGAGGACATAACAAGTCAAATTGAATAAGATGTACACTTATCTTGACCATAGACTGATGACATAACAAGTCAAATTGAATAAGATGTACACTTATCTTGACCATAGACTGAGGACATAACAAGTCAAATTGAATAAGATGTACACTTATCTTGACCATAGACTGATGACATAACAAGTCAAATTGAATAAGATCTACACTTATCTTGACCATAGACTGTAGACAAAACAAGTCATATTGAATAAGATCTACACTTATCTTGACCATAGACTGTAGACAAAACAAGTCATATTGAATAAGAACCTACACTTATCTTGACCATAGACTGTAGACAAAACAAGACATATTGAATAAGAACCACAGTGATTGTTGAAATATTTTTTTATATGAGATGATGATGAGATTAAAAAATGTTACAGTAGTTAATTTAATTACTAGACAAGTCATGAAGCATTTGCTTCCAGATTTTAATTGCATCTAGAAATTATTTTGTGATTTTTAGTTATTGTATTAAACCATATTGCAGGAAAGGTTTGCTTTTGTTTTATCATAGCTTTTATTAATGCAGATTAAGGATCTTTTTGTACCTGTGCCATTTTTTTCTTAAGAGCTTGAAATAATATGTACCTTTTTCCTTGGCACTAGCAGGAATCCATAGGTTACATGATACTTCATTAGTGTAGCCCAACTAGTGACCAATGCTTTTTATATCACATAACTTGACAAGCTGACATATGACAAAGCCACACAGCATACAACAGAGGTTGATACTGGATAAAGGGTGTATTGGGCTTTTCAGTAAAGGTGAAGCACATGCAAGGATTTCAGTTGGTCTGGTATAGCCTTTTAGTTAGTAGAATATGAAGAAGCAAAGACCTGTATGAAGCAAAGACCTGTATGAAGCAAAAACTTACATGAAGCAAAAACTTATATGAAGCAAAGACCTGTATGAAGCAAAGACCTGTATGTAGCAAAGACCTGTATGAAGCGAAGACCTGTATGTAGCAAAGACCTGTATGAAGCGAAGACCTGTATGAAGCAAAGACTTGTATGTAGCAAAGACCTGTATGAAGCGAAGACCTGTATGAAGCAAAGACTTGTATGAAGCAAAGACCTGTATGAAGCGAAGACCTGTATGAAGCAAAGACTTATATGAAGCGAAGACCTGTATGAAGCAAAGACCTGTATGTAGCAAAGACCTGTATGAAGTGAAGACCTGTATGTAGCAAAGACCTGTATGAAGCGAAGACCTGTATGAAGCAAAGACTTGTATGTAGCAAAGACCTGTATGAAGCGAAGACCTGTATGAAGCAAAGACTTGTATGAAGCAAAGACCTGTATGTAGCAAAGACCTGTATGAAGCAAAGACCTGTATGTAGCAAAGACCTGTATGAAGCGAAGACCTGTATGAAGCAAAGACTTGTATGAAGCAAAGACCTGTATGTAGCAAAGACCTGTATGAAGCGAAGACCTGTATGAAGCAAAGACTTGTATGAAGCAAAGACCTGTATGTAGCAAAGACCTGTATGAAGCGAAGACCTGTATGAAGCAAAGACCTGTATGTAGCAAAGACCTGTATGAAGCGAAGACCTGTATGAAGCAAAGACTTGTATGAAGCGAAGACCTGTATGAAGCAAAGACCTGTATGAAGCAAAGACCTGTATGAAGCAAAGAGCTGTATGAAGCAAAAACTTATATGAAGCAAAGACTTGTATGAAGCAAAGACCTGTTTGAAGCGAAGACCTGTATGAAGCAAAAACTTATATGAAGCAAAGACCTGTATGAAGCAAAGACCTGTATGTAGCAAAGACCTGTATGAAGCGAAGACCTGTATGAAGCAAAGACTTGTATGAAGCAAAGACCTGTATGAAGCAAAGACCTGTATGTAGCAAAGACTTGTATGAAGCAAAGACCTGTATGAAGCAAAGACCTGTATGAAGCAAAGAGCTGTATGAAGCAAAAACTTATATGAAGCAAAGACCTGTATGAAGCAAAGACCTGTATGTAGCAAAGACTTGTATGAAGCAAAGACCTGTATGAAGCAAAGACCTGTATGAAGCAAAGAGCTGTATGAAGCAAAAACTTATATGAAGCAAAGACTTGTATGAAGCAAAGACCTGTATGAAGCAAAGAGCTGTATGAAGCAAAGACTTGTATGAAGCAAAGACTTGTATGAAGCAAAGACTTGTATAAAGCAAAGACCTGTATGAAGCAAAGACTTGTATGAAGCAAAGACCTGTATGAAGCAAAGAGCTATATGAAGCAAAGAGCTGTATGAAGCAAAAACTTATATGAAGCAAAGACTTGTATGAAGCAAAGACCTGTATGAAGCAAAGAGCTGTATGAAGCAAAGACTTGTATGAAGCAAAGACTTGTATAAAGCAAAGACCTGTATGAAGCAAAGACTTGTATGAAGCAAAGACCTGTATGAAGCAAAGAGCTATATGAAGCAATAACTTATATGAAGCAAAGACTTGTATGAAGCAAAGACCTGTATGAAGCAAAAAGCTGTATGAAGCAAAAACTTATATGAAGCAAAGACCTGTATGAAGCAAAAACTTGTATGAAGCAAAGACCTGTATGAAGCATACTTAGGAAATTTATGAGAGAAAACACTTCTTTGTGACAGAAGCTTTCTTGGAGCCTTTAATAAAATGTGAAATAACAAAAGTAATAATTGCCTATCTTTGAATTGTGGATAGCTTGCACTAGGAATAAGGAAGAAAGCTGTTGATTTGGGGGTTTAAAAATCAAAGGGCAGGTCACTGACTGAAAGAAGCAAAATGATTTCTGCACAATAACATCAGTTCCATGTCAGTAACCTGGCCTACATTTTGTGAATAGCTTGCACTTAGCATAAGGAAGAAACCTGTCAGTTTGGGGTCAGTAGGTCAGAAGTAACTCTGACAGTAAGAAGAGAAATGATTTTTGCACAAAAATTGAAGTTTTCTACATAGAAGTTATTAAATATAGGGCAGGTGTATATGTCATTTATAATATGACAGGTGTATAGGTCATTTATAGTAGGACAGGTGTATAGGTCATCTATAGTACTCTTGTTGTTTCTTTAAAATTCATTTCCTGGTCAGTGTTGTAAAGTGTGCTCTTAATTGTAATTCACAATTACATTCCATATAGATTTTATTGTTTTCCATCCGGATGTCAGTAAAACATGTTAATTTCATGATAATACCTTGCTAAAGATATTTATTAACTCGAAAATCTTCACCAAATGAAAATATTCCTTTGATTTCTTTCCTCCTTCCCTCTCCATTTTTTATTTGTCATGATATTCATGGATGCATTTCTGAGAATTCATGACTGTATGCCAGGGGGTTGATAAATAAAAACTGCTGCTTCTTGTGTGACATGTCATGAGTTTGCTGGTATGTGATAAATTGTAAAAACAATAAAACAGAAACATGTAATTGGTGTCATCCTCTTATTCATGCAGGAATACTCTACAAGGAAGAGGTACCAAAGTTTCTGTTGTGTTGATACAGAAAAATGCACCTCTGCCTCCTGGTGAGGATGTAGTTGCAGTCGAGAGAGCTGCTTCTCTGTGCAGCTTATGTGACCTTTCAGCAAAGCACCTGTATGTCCTCCCACACACTGACCATCTGGTTGGCTACACAATAAGGTACGTGTTACTTATTATAGCTCTTTAATTGGCAGAAGTGGGAATGAAACAGATTGCTGTCTGGCCACAGGCATATTTTATATTAGCTCTACCCTAGTTGTGCCATTATTGGTATTATGAACATATTGTACAGGTTACTATTATTTTTCAGTTTAGGACTGCTATCTAATCTCTAAGGTAAACTTTATGGTGTCCTATAGAAGTAAATAAACTCAATACAGTATGCTTTTATCTCTCATTTTTCCTTCCCATCTATATCCTCCATTTATCTTTCATTAGTATACCATACATACTTGCTTATAAGTCAAATCAGACTGCAAACAGCTATGATCCTGATCTGCCATAATATAATCTGCCTGCAGATCAGGGTCAATTTTGTTTGTTCTACTGATTGCTAGTAACAAACTGCACAGACCCAAATCTGCCAGCGCATTATGTTTTGGCAGATCTGGGTCTGTGCAGTTTGCAGTGGAACTCATCTTATAAGTGAGTACATACATTAATTTATTCAGTGGTCCTATGGCTGCTTGAATGTCCACACAAATTTACTGATGTCTTTCATCTTCTTTCGAAGCAGACCCAGTCAGTAAAATGAACATTAAGAAGCCATGACAGAAAGCATGGAGCTTTGCACCATTAGGAACTGGTGTTAGAACATCTTTCCTCAGATGTGCACTAATTAATGGTTGGAATGTGAAAAACATTTTATTGACAAAAATGGCATTGACCTTTTATTTATGAGATGGTCTCTAAATTGATAACTCATGTAGAGTGTTTTGTTTTACATGTCTCACATAAAAATACAATAATCTATTCAGGGAATGTAATTAAATTAATGAAATTATGATTATCCAACCTGTAAAGACCTGTGTATTAAGATTGTCAGATGTTTTAGATTATTCAGTATGTATCGATAGGAATTTGTCTGTGCTTATTTTTTTTGGTCTATGCCAAAGAGTGTTCTCTTACTCCTCCACCCCAATAACCCAATTTTCTGAATATAATAAACTTTCCCAACCAGATCCTGAGATTGTAGTTTTTAGGCATTTTCCAATCAGATCCTGAGATTGTAGTTTTTAGGCATTTTCCAATCAGATCCTGAGATTGTAGTTTTTAGGCATTTCCCAACCAGATCCTGAGATTGTAGTTTTTAGGCATTTTCCAATCAGATCCTGAGATTGTAGTTTTTAGGCATTTCCCAATCAGATCCTGAGATTGTAGTTTTTAGGCATTTCCCAACCAGATCCTGAGATTGTAGTTTTTAGGCATTTTCCAATCAGATCCTGAGATTGTAGTTTTTAGGCATTTCCCAATCAGATCCTGAGATTGTAGTTTTCAGCTTGTGACCTGGGCAGGAGTAACCTTTCTTGTTTTCAACTCTGAATTTTTTTGAAGATTGGCTCTGATGCTGGTTAAGTTTCTTATTTAAAGATTTACTGTATACTTAATAAGACTTTCTTATTTAGAAAGGATGATAAAACCTAAGAAAGATTTTTAAGTATATGGGTAGAAATAAATGAGGAATCAGAAAAAAGAAACTTGGTGAAGAAATTTAAGCTTGTAAGTGTAGAGACACCTATTTTCAAAGTAGGTTCTCCCATCACTGTTTCCTGAAATTATTATAATTTTTTATTTCCTTCACCAAGAGATTTATGATATGACATTTATACTGATGACTATTAACCTAGGGGATAAAAGTGTGTCAATGACATATCAATACATGCATTGTATGCTCTTAACAGTCACTTTGAAGAACAGATTAAAGGTCAGATAATTATAGTATCATATCCAGTGTTTTCTCCATCCTGCACCCATACACATTTTCTCTTCAACAATGCATTGTAAAAAAAAAAAATAATAACAACTGATCCATGTTGTTGCTCTATGCTTTGACTATTAGGCAAGTCAACAAGATGCTTGAGCTTATTGCTCAGGTCATGCAGCAAGCTTCTCATTGATAAAGATTAATATTTTGTGCCTTAATAAGAGCACTAAGTGAGCAAATCATAAAGAATTTAAGAATATCTTACAATTTCACTCAGAATATTTAAGACAGTACATGTGATAATGACTGGTGGTCTGATTCAAATGCATGTACATTGTACTGGGAGACCATAGGAAAAACTGAATTAAACACTAACAGTGGCAGTGGAGACAGTTCCTAAACATCTGATATCAGTATGGGGAATGATAGTTCAGAATAATGCACAAGTGAATGGGGAGCGGTGTAGCGCTTCTTGCTGGAGAGTGATGGAATGTAGATATTAAAAAAATTGAAAAAAGAAAGAGTGAATCTTACATGAAAGTATGTCATGTCAGAATAATAATGGATATTTGTGTTTATACAACACTTCATTAGCTATAGACATTTAGTTGCTTTGGGATAAAAATAGTTGTGTTGTTAAAAAAATTAAATGCCTTTTTTCCACTTAAGTGGTCAATTTTGCTCTGCGGATACCAGATATACTCAATTATGAGCTAGGTCCAAATGCAAGCTGCATATACCAAGATCTGCCATAGCATTCTGTTGGGTCTATTCAGTTAGTTATGAGTAATCAGTAGAACAAGGAACATAGCCCCTGATCTGCTGGCAGGTGAGGGTCTGTGTTGTTGGCATGGTTGGACCCAATTTATAAGTGAGTATATACAGTATTTGGCTGTTAATATTTGATGTGCTGGAACAATTATGGAGCATAATACTGGATTCACTATAAATTGTTTTTTAAAACTTCATATTAATTGCAGCAAAGGTCTATAATTTGTTTTTTTTACATGGTTTTGTTGCAAAACTTTGAAATTTATCTTGTTTGAAAAAAGTGAAAATGCCATTTCAGTTGCATTGTCATAATAGTAGGTCATGGAGTCACATTAAAGTCATGAATGTCACAACAGTGTAGTATTATGAATTATTGCATATCACATGATTCTGTGTCACCCAGTGATACAGCATATCTTACAAGTATCATGTTATGTGATTTGTTGTATGAGATGCTTTAAACTCGTTTGCTTTGTATTCTTCTTCAGGCTGGAGAATGCATTTTATGAGCTGTCTCAGAGCTATTACCATGGGGAAGCCAAGAAAGTTAAGGCACATAGGGACTTTCTGAACAAAACCACACACCAGGTAAACTTTTTCATACGCAGACAAGCTATACTTTTAAATTAAACAATCTTTGTGTTAGAGTAATGACGCAAGTTCTAACAATTTACAGTGAGTATTATTAGCAGTCCTGACATCTGTGCCACTCACAAGACCATAAAGGTGGGGAAGGGGATTATGCTTCTGGTTTCTTGATTTTGTTTAATTTAGAGCCTTCTGATTGCTTTCACATGTAATTTTATTTAGTTGTGTATCAGAGCATGATTCAACTGTTTTTATACAACTGTTCATTTGCTGGAAGTGAACCACACTCAAAAAAACCAGTTTGCTAAATTTTGTTCTCACAGAATAACAATAAAAGTATATTTATTGCTGTGCAAAATGATTCATGAACTCAGATGTGGTCAGTAGTTTTATGACTGGTAGAGAATTAGAAGAGGGGTCATTTTCAAAATGACTGAGAAAAATACATGTACTTGCTAGTTATAATATTTACCTCTCAGTCTTAATCAGACTTTGCTGGTTATGTTTTGGAAACTGAATTAGGAAATTAGTCATAATAGAGGGTCCAATAACTTTCTTATAATTGCAAAGTATAAAATTTTTTACTGAAGAACAAAGGTCAGAAAAATTCTTCCAGTAAAGTAAGTACTTTCAAAAACTTCTTGCCATTTAGTATTGATCTAGTTTAAAGTGTTTTGTAGGATTACTTGCTTTAAAGTATTTATTCTTTTCATACAAATCAATTTTAGAATATTCAGTTAGTGTTCACACACTGCATGGCAAATTTTTTCAATCTTGGTTACATAATTACCAATAATACCAGTTGTACTAATTTAATTCTGAGTGGCCGAGTGGTCTAAAGCGCTTTCCGTTACGGATCACTGCCATTTCACCTCTGTCTGCGTGGGTTCGAGTCTCAGATTCGGGCAATGTGGGTATGTGAGAAAGCTTGCCAGTAGCTTCTCATGGGTCGGTGGTTCTTTCCGGGATTTTCCCGGATTCTTCCTCCACCATTAATACTGGCCGCCATGTATAGCCTATCGTGTGCTGAAAAATGGCATTAAACCCCATAGCAACAACAACAACTTATTCTGAATGTATAGATATCAATCATTTTTGCCTTCTGATTAAAGCAACGAAATACCTTTAATGAAATATTTTTGGCACCTATTCAAGTCACATGGGTCATGTTGGCATTTGGTTCTGACTATTTAAGATATAGGTGTCTTATTTTAGAATCAGCTTATATTTGTGCTTTTAAATAATGACTGTTTAATTTATTCACTCCTCCTCAAATATTCCTTTGAAGACCATTATAAAAAGCCCCAAGGAATACATAAGACAAAATCAGTGTTAAAGTCTGTTGACATTACTAGTTGATGCCAACCAAGAGGTGTGATCCAGAGTACAGTAGATTGAATTTTGCATCACAGTAAAGTCCCCTATCCTGGTAATGACTAGATTCTTCATCTGCTTTTCTTGACCCTATGTAGTGCCAAGCCACCATTGTACAAGTCCATAGCAATTGATAGAGTTTCATCTTGAAATTTTTTGATGACAACGAAGGCGTAGATTACTTAACAACCAGGAATGAGCAGACTGGTAAAACTACTTTAGCATTAAATCGTAGAACAACAGCTGATGTATTTTATTTAAGATCAGTAAAGCGACCTACATGACCACATTGATGTATTATTTTGTTGCTCTTGTATTTTTTTTCTTGTAATACATAATACATTTTTATTTCAGTTGCTGTTTGTAAGGCACCAGTTCAAGATTGCTTTTTATAATGAGCTAAAACAGGATACACATACTGCACTCAAGTAAGTCTTACTTGACACCTTTTTTTAATAGATTTACTAAAACAAATTTTAAGCACAAAATGCATGTGCAAAATTAAAACCTCAGAATAATATACGATAGCTGAAATGCATGTATCAAATGGAAAATAAGTACAATTTTCACTGGGCCCAAAGTTTGTTGCTTGCAGTCGTCAGTCACAGTAGTATCAGTGGCAGGGGAGGATGATAATGTTGAGATGATACAACCATCCACCTTCAGACAGATGCATCATCTGGTTCAGGAAACGGTGACACAGTTATTGACATCAGGCCACATATTACCTTTATTTCTCTTGCTTGCTTCCACACCTTTTTCCCAACTCATTGGGAGAGTGTCCCATCAATGTTAGGTTGCACAGTGGGCATATGTCCCCTTGCATGGTTGAGCATGACCTTTGGGCCTGTAAGGCCAGACACATGGGATTTGTACCGGATCCATTGGATCCAGTTCAGCCTCATGGCCATCCAGCTGTCTGGCATGGGGACCTTTTTGATAAATCGGTCTGGCCAACTAAGAATCACATGGATGTCCATTTACTGTCGGTATAATACTTTTACTATGATGGAGATATCAGTGAGAAATCTATTTGCCTAGCCAGGCCTTTGGAGTGGCTAGTACAAGTGAAAGCCGGACTGTCTTCTATACTGCCAGCATCAAGGCTGACCATATTCCAGGCAAACCAGCCAACCATTCTGGCAGTGCCGGACTTCCATATGTTCACTGCTTATCAACATGGGAGAGTTAGTGACATTTTCAAAAAGGGCAGAATTGAGTCATCAGTGCCACATGGTATGACTTGTCCAGAGGTGCAAGTGGAACCAGATCAAGACTCATCACAGTGAGTGTGATGAAGCTTCTTCAAATCAGCCATACTCAGATCCATGGAATAGGATTAATTTGGCTTCAGGGCCACAGTCGAAGAAATTTATAAGTTGTTGGCAACTTCAGTATGCCCTCCACCTCCTACTGCTACTGCTACTGCTACTATCAAGTTAAAGCGTTGATAGATTTTGATGAAGGAGGAAGATAGTCCGTACTTTTAGCTCCTTCCTTGGTTGTCTAAAATTAATGAGATCACTGATCGGCTTTTGGGTAGAATTGGTGACCAGGTGAATTCTAAGACTTTCTTTTCAGAAAGCTAAGTACCAGTGATGTTTTCATCTCACTCAGACACTTTCAGTACTGATCTTCCAGCCCCTGACAAAAATCTATCAGCAGTTCACATGTTCAGTCCACTGTTTTATTAAGTGGACAAAAGTGTGTGCCATGCCACATCAAAGCTAGTTTGGAACGTAGTTGGTACATCTTCAATGTTAGATTTGGTCTCAATTTTCTGAAATCTGGCAATAACCCTGCTTGGGAGGCAATGGCCAGGATTGCTAGAGTTATTAACTGTGTAGCTTACCATGCCATGCCAATGCGTCAGCTGCTTCAGCCAATTTTGACCTGGTAGCAACTGGACACATGTCTGCAGTCCACTTTGCTCAAGTCTTGTCATACCCTGGCTTTATTGATGACCCTGTTTGGGTTGTCATTGCTTGTTAGAGGAAGAATTGAAGAAGTGTAGAGGCAGGCAGCTCAGGAAATGCCCCTCCAACTCAATGCTCAACCCACACAGTCGTTATAAAACAATCATCCCCTGCCAATGCGGAAGGACAATAAGTGGACTTGGGACAAAGGGTCTCGTCAGCGAAAGGTGCAGTTTAGATCCCACTTCAAGCCTCCTAGCTCTAAACATTGACCTACCCTCACCACTGCCTGCAGAAACCCTTCCTGTGGGTTGCTAACTCCTTCAATTTCAGTCTTATTGGATGACCCCATTCCCTCAGAATGATTGGGAGATCCAGGTCATTATGGAGGGGCTTCGGATTTCATTTATCCAGTCCCTTCCCCTTTCCCCCTCTCCTCTCTTCACAGATTACAATCAGATCGGAAGAAGGATGCATTTCTACAACAGGAGACACAGTCACTCATCAAGAAACAGGCAATGGAGGTTGTGCAGAAACCACAATCACAGGGGTTTTATTCAAGGCTGTTCTTCTTGCATCATGGAAATTTCTCCATTTTGTTTACCATGTTATAATTTATCAGTTCAAAGTTGTACCCTTTGGCCTCAACATCAGCCCATGTTTTTTTACCAAGGTTACAGATTGTGTCATCGCCTTGTTCCAGTTGACTTCATCTACATTGACGACAGCATATCTGGATGCCATCCTCTAGAAACATATGGTGAGTTCTATTATACTCCAAGGCAGAAACAATCTTCTCTCACTTTTATATCATCTATGCTTTCTAGTGAACTGGGCAAAGCCCGATTTCTCCATCCATCCCAGCTGTTTGGTCCATCTGGGTATGGAGTTTATCACCAACCAGAATCTGGTACTGCTTCCTTGAGTTTGCATAATCAGTATTGTTGAACTTGTCAAGTCCATTTCAAACAGGACTTGGATTTCAATGAGAAAGTTCTTGCAACTCTTCAGCTTATTTAATTTGGAAGCAGATTTGACTGTCTTTTTATGCACCTCTTAGAAATGACTTTTCTATCACAGTGGCCCCCCTTTTCAAATCCTCTCAATCAAATAGTCATGTTAATGCCTGAGAGATGATTATTTTCTGCCTTATTGGTGCAACCCAAATGGCTGACCAAAGGGATTCTGCTGGAAATAGCTGTGTACTTATGCCAGTGCATACGGTTGAGGTGCCCATCTGTTGCTGGATTTGAAGTGGCCTCTACACATCAGCCTTTTAGAAATGAAGGCTGTCATCAATGCCTTTCTCCTCTGGAAGGATTGACTCTCGAACAAAACGGTCCTTTATGTCTGACAACTCAGTGGTGGTGGTGACCTACGTCCACAAAAAAGGGGGCACATAATCACCCGACCTGTTTGTTCTGATATGTCAGTTTCTACATTGGTGCAACAATCTCCATATCAATGTATGAATCAGACACATTCCTGGCAGACTCTCTATCCTGGAAAGATCAAGTCCTTCACACAGAATGTTCTCCATGAATCATTCTTTATTCGGATCAGTGCACTTTGGGGGGCATCCGATGATCAATCTTTTGTTGACAAGGTGGAATCAAGTTGCCCACCTTTGTCTCTTTAATTCCATACCCAGAAACTTGGGCCATGGATGCTCTTTCAATTTTCTGTCAATCATGGGAGGGATTGTGGTCATTTGCCTACCCTCCCATGGTCTTGGTACAAGAAATGCAAGAGGATTCTGATAGCCCCTTTCAGATGGGACAAGTCCTGGGTTACCAATCTACCCGATCTAGTGATGAATCTGCCCAAGAAGATTCCAGCCAACCCGAATCTTCTCAAGCAGCCATGAACGTGGGTGTTTCCATCCCGTCCATACTGTCTTCTTCATGCTTGGCTATAGTCCAGACAGCCTTGCGAGACAAACAAATAAAACTTCCAGTTGTGGAGAGAATCTTGAGAGGAAGAAGATTCTTGACTTTGAAGGCTTATGAGTCATATTTTCAGGGACTTGTGTGATATCAATACCATCATCTCTCTGAGGACCTCAATCCCTCCACTGGATGATTTTTTTCTCTGGCTTTTCAATGAGAAACAGTTGACCCTACTTACTATCAAAGGCTTCCGCTCCATGATATTGGACACATTCCATCATCATGGTTGACGTGACATCAGGCATGATAAAGGTCTGTGAGATCTTTTAGCCAATTTTGATCTCAATCAACCAAATAGAATCTTGCCTGGGTCTTAGCATGGCTCAATTCAAATAAATTCAAGACTTTACCCCACACTCTGCTAAAGTTACTGTCATGCAAAACATGTTTCCTGAAAGCTTTTGTTTCAACATGCAGGATGAGCAAGCTACATGCCTTTCCCATTAACTCAAACTATTTTCAGTTCAGATCAGATGGTTCTGTAGTCCTCTTGACACAATTAGGCTTTGTAGTCTAAAATAGATTACTGTTTGTTAGTAATCAAGAGTCATCATTTGCTCGCTCTATTCCACAAATAGGTTGAGAACAGTGGCCATGCAAGATCCTGTTCACGTGCTCATGCACTGCTTGAAACGCAACAAGAAATTTCATGGCACACACAAATGCCTCTTTCTTCTGGTGAAAGCATGGAAGCAGGATATCACCCCTGATGCCCTTGCTTCATGGCTGAAATGTGTTATACGCTCAGCATACCTTGGATTATAATAGATCAGAATTGCCTCATGAAGATTACTGCTCATGAGATTAGAGCAGTTTCCGCAAGCCTCATGTTCAAACATAACATTTCGATCTGAGTTATTGTAGAATCTGTTGGCTGGCATGCAATCAACCTTCTCAACTTTTTATCTCAGAGATTTAGCTTTACAGAGGTAAACCTTGAATCTGGCAGGTCTTGTGGAAGCAGCCCAGATGACTAACATATCCAGTTAATACAATCAACACAGCCTTTCAGCGTTGCTGGATTCGCCAGTGAAATTTTGTCGCATCCTTGTTAGTATATCATTCAGCTAAAAAACAAGTGACACCTGGTGGTGGCAAGGGGAGGTAATGGACAATAGTTATTGCCCTTTGTCTATATGAGATAGACAGAAAAAGACAATTTTGCTCTTTTAGTAGGTCTGGATTCATGAGGTAGCAGGCTAATATCCCTAATGTTAATGTGATTCTGTAAATATTCTTTTAGAAACACAATTCACGTAAAAACTGCTTTCTAAGGGTTAATGACTCATAGACTTACATGTAACTCATATGGATTTAATCTTGTTTTTAAGTTTTTGTCTCACAGACTTACATGTATCACATATGGAATAGGTCTCGTTTCTAAGAGTTATTGTCTCATAGACTTACATGTACCTCAAATGGATTTAGACTTATTTTAGTCTTGTTTCTAAGAGTTATGGCCTTGTGATCACTGGTCCTCCTGATATTGTTTAACAGAAAAGAGTGAAACCAAAAAAGTTTGTATAATTCAAAATATAATTTATTTCCTTTAAATACAAAGTGAAAAATTAAAAATAACTTAGATTATTTTGAATTAAATCCTAAGTAGTCCTAAAGTTCTAGAACAAATTTAAAAGTATTGAGTATTCCAAATAAGTTACAGTGGTATTCCAAATGAAGTTCCATATGTTGTGCTGATGTGCCAATAGTCTTAATATATCACAGAGATGAAATACAAAATGTCTTTAAATGAACTCACAGTAATTCCAAAACATCTTTTAAATCCTAAAATCGGAGCACTTTGTAATTCCAGTGCATAATTAAAATAAATTAAATTGTCTCCAATGATCGCAACTAAATTACTCCTCTAAGACTGATGTTTTTGCTAGGAATAGCTAATATTCAGGTAAATATCTATCAAATAGTAAACTAAGATGCAGTTTCAAAACCAGGATGTGGGTTGAATATCAATTCTAGATCAATCTAAGCTTGACAGAATTGTCAAGTACTTTAGCAGCCAGCCTGTCAGGAATTGGGTTAGCCTGGTTTTTCAAGAAAACCCATAAGCTGAACTCTGTTCACTTCATGTTTACTTCAGTAAAAGTACTGCTCACTATTTTGAAACAAATGATCATATCTTAAAGTACAAACCCATAGTCATAAATAAAATTAGTATTTAATATTTTATTTACAAATTACCCAGATAATCTATAATCATGAGAGTTAACTTACATAATATAGATATAAATAACACCATAACACATAATGTAAACAGAAATCGTATTAATCATTTTTTTCTTTCTGTAATCATTTGTATTTCAGGCATTACAAACAAGCATATGGTCACCTCTTAGAGCTAAGAATGCATGACACCAATCTGCTTGAAATAAAAGTCAATGCTGGTTTTATAAACTACAAGGTAAGCTTTAGTATTTTGAGTCCATTTCATTTGCCATGTATATAATGTATCTGTCAATCCCATGTTCATGTCTACTGAATTGGTAATTTTATTTTCTAATACAGTCAAACCTATCCTAATGGTCAACCAAGTTCAGCAATCACCTGGTCACAATGACCATTCTGATTTTCCCCAGATATAAATGTCATTTTCTTAGCCAGGCAGTGGTTTCACCCTGCCTTCTGCAGTCACTAGAACATAGCAGTGACCACCCCTAGTATGAAAATTCATCTTCTTTTGTGCAAAGCATAGTATATTTCATGAATGATGTTTAAACATTCATATTTCAATTGTACTTACTGTAATACAGTGAAACTTGACGTTTCTGACAAAGCATGAAGCAGAGAGCACATGTCAGCATGTTAGTCACATGATACAACAAAACCATTGTTGACATGTTCTATGTTCTTGATGAATCTGACTTTTTCCAAGTTGTTGTTGTAGTTGGGTTTAACGCCATTTTTCAGCACACAATAGGCTATGCATGGCGGCCTGTATTAATGGTGGAGGAAGAACCCGAGAAAACCCCGGGAAGAACCACCGACCCACGAGAAGCTACTGGAAAGCTTTCTCACATACCCACATTAGCCAAATCTTAGACTCGAATCCACACAGACAGAGGTGAGATGGCAGTGATCCGTAATGGAAAGCACTTTAGACCACTCGGCCACTCGGGGCCCCTTTTCCAAGTTGCTGTGATAGTGACAGGTTTCTGGTCATTGTTCTTAGGATAATATTTTGAGAGTTATGTGTCATTTTGTTCTTTTACAAACAGCATGTGATTTTAATTTAATATTTTTTTATCTTTGCACAACAATGTTTATTATTGATATCACATGATTATTGGACCTCTGATGTCATTGACATTTAGGTAGTGAGATTTTGTGTAGTCATGTGACTAGAAATGCAAGTGGAGAGTATCAGGCCAAATTGTATCAATTGTGTAGTTTCATCTCATTTGTCAGCAGATTAAATACATGAAAATAATTCATAATTGTCCATATAGTATAAAAAATGGGGTGGGAAGGTTCAGATGAAACTTGTACTAATGGTGTATGAGTTACAAACAATAGCCCCAGGAAGTTTCTTTACATTATTTAATTATCAAAGGTCACAAACACAAGCCGACTGTCCTTTGATCTCAGTGAGTTTGGCTGCTTATGTTTCAGTTGTTTAAAGTGTAAACACTTGTTTTCATGCCTAATTATACCAGCTTCCCTAACAAATGTTTCACAATGACAGGTAAGCTGTCAATTAATAATTTCATTTATGAGCCTCTGATTTGTTTTATGAGACAACAAATGAAAAGCAGATTCGGAACTGATATATGCATACTTGTTTCTCTAGAGGAGAGAAGAAAACAACCTCTTGTCATTGGCAAATACAAATAAATCCAAGTAACGATACAGTATCCTTGTGTGGTAATTATTTTATTAAGTTTAGTTATTTTTCTTTGTTGCTAAATAACTTAACTAAATACATATATCTTTGTAGCATACTACTACTGCTAATAATAATACATGTGAAATAATAATGAAAATACTACAACTAATAATGCTAAAGCTGTTCAGTTCATAGTGTATAAATTTGTCATGAACAAAGTTTGAGAGCTAAGCCTGTCTTCAGTGGCTACCTGTCTACAAAGGCCACCTTTGCCATTTACCATGTATGGCTGCTGTAGACAGGTTTGGCTGTATTTTCAACTTAATTTTACAATAGAATGTCATATGTATTGTGACTTCATAAAAAATGATGCAAAACTGTAATAAAAAGGCCTGGGCATGTTTTTAAGCAGTGTAGACTGAATCATGGAAAGTATCTCACAAATGTCTTTTTATGCAATGTGTGTTCTCCAAAGATGGAAAGTTGAACCATGAAATATAGGTGATATTGACCTTGTTTTAGCACACCTTCATTTTCAGATGAAGCCACACTGAAAATTGAAGTAGAAATAAATGCATATGTATTAAAGAGTGTGTGGACAACCTTTTTCTCAACAGTAATAATGAATAATGTTGTTGTTGTTGTGGGGTTTAACGCCATTTTTCAGCACGATAGGCTATACATGGCGGCCAGTATTAATGGTGGAGGAAGAACCCGGAAAACCCCGGAAAGAACCACCGACCCACGAGAAGCTACTGGCAGGCTTTCTCACATGCCCACATTGGCTGAATAATGAATAAAAAACCCTGGCTACAGTGAACAGTCTTGGACACTATCATCCAGACTATCCATACTGTTTGTGTTACAAGGAATACTGGATTAACAAGAGTTACTTTTGGACAGGGAAACAAAGTGAATTCTATAGAGTACAAAAACATTTGTTTTGTTCTTTTGCCTTTCCCACTGTGATCTGCTAAAAATTGGGATAAAACTAAATCACACCTTTCTCAGTCTTAATTTAAACTTGTTCAACAGTTTATTCATTCTAGTCAAACTTGAAAAAGTGGGTAATTTATATATTTTGTAGTCATCAGAATCCATATACTTTGAAATTTTTCAGAGGTTTTTTTATGATTTTATGGGTCTTTATCAGTTTTGTGAGTTTCTAAAACAGAAGTTGCTCATTATTGTCAATGCGTGTAATATCATGCCATGATAGCACAAATGGTGACATGAAGTCATACAGGGCAAGGTGCAATGTTGGTCATCAGCAGATATTGACAAATCGTATCACTACTCAAGTGTATGGAATAAAATCAGTGAATTTTATGCTTTTATAACTAGAACTCTATTTGAGGGTATGCTAGATTTTAAATTTTGGATAAAGTAATTGCTTCCTTCTATTTAAGCTGGGCAAAGTGATGGAACAATAGGATTATGGGGTAAAATTTTGTTTTGGGGTAAAATTTTGTTTTGTAAAGTGATGGAACAATAGGATTATGTAATGATAAAATAAGATCTTTAGTAACCAATATTTTCTGCTTTGCAGTTAGTATTATAATGCACATCATGCCCCTCATACTGAATGAAAATATTAAAACGTTTTAATCTTGAATCTGAAAAATGGCATGTATCCATGGTAATGACATTAGACTTTAACCTGAATGAAAATATTCAAACGTTTAAATCTTGAATCTGAAAAATGGCATGTATCCATGGTAATGACATTAGAAGTAACCTGAATGAAAATATTCAAACGTTTTAATCTTGAATCTGAAAAATGGCATGTATCCATGGTAATGACATTAGACTGTAACCTGAATGAAAATATTCAAATGTTTAAATCTTGAATCTGAAAAATGGCATGTATCCATGGTAATGATATTAGACTGTAACCTGAATGAAAATATTCAAATGTTTAAATCTTGAATCTGAAAAATGGTATGTACCCATGGTAACAGCATTAGACTGTAACCTCAAGAATGTTCCTAAAACTAGGTGACTGATGCTTGACATAGGCTTATTAAATTGTCACATAATGTTTTCAGTTGAAAGATTGGACAAATTCATTAATATCTTCATGGTTTTATGTTTCAAAACTTCTATTATGATGTAATATTTGGTTTTGGTTTGAAAAATTTAAAGTTTTTACACTTTTCCTAGAGTTTCATATTTATATAGTAGGCAGTAAAAAAGATCATTAGCAGAAAAATTGATTTCAGAGCATATTGCTACAGTTTTTCATACTTATAAACATTAATTTTAAAGTAAAAAACCATTAAGATTTACAATTGTGGTGATAATATTATTGGTTTAATTAGAGAAATGGGATGGGAGTGTTGGAACTGATTAATCTTAAGTTTTAAATCACCATGGGGGCCCTGAGTGGCCGAGTGGTCTAAAGCGCTCTCCGTTACAGATCACTGCCATCTTGCCTCTGTCTTCGCCGGTTCGAGTCTCGGATTCAGCCAATGTGGGTATGTGAGAAAGCTTGCCAGTAGCTTCTCGCGGGTCGGTGGTTCTTTCTGGGGTTTTCCCGGGTTCTTCCTCCACCATTAATACTGGCTGCCATGTATAGCCTATAGTGTGCTGAAAAATGGCATTAAACCCCACAACAACAACAACAACAACAATAAATCACCATGAAGGTGGAGAAGACAGAACAACTTCACTCACTTGATAAATTTAGATGAAAATGACCATTTGAACAAAAGCATATTTTTATCTTTTATTGTAGATATTCTCTTGTTTCAGCTATGCCGGCTGTCCTTTTTGCACAATGCACCACTTGATGGTATTGCTCAGTTCCGGAAACATATTGATTTCTTTAAAAGTAAAGTGGGAATAGCAGAGCTGGCCTTTGAACACAGTGCTTGGATGTCTAAACAGTAAGTGGCAGATCTGAAATCAAGAAAAATTTGTTTTGTTATTTCAGAACATTTTGTTGGAAAAGTTCTTTTTGGGCCTACTTTGTCATCTTTTAATTGAGTTTACAATGCAATGGTTTGACTTGTAAATTAACTCGTGTCAGGACCACCCATTGTTTTTTTATTATGTAATCATTTTATTACAGGACCTTTACTAATTGATTTTTAAAGTGAAAATATATGGTTGCTTAATTTGGTAATAAGAAATGCTTGAAGGTCTTTGTGAATACACGTTATATGAGAACAATTATAGTGTATATGTTTGTGTGTAAGTTGATTCCAATTGCAAGCAACATACACCTTGATCTACCATCACATAATGTGCTTGAACATCAGGGTGTATATTGTTTTTCTATTGAATATTCCAAACTAACTGCATAGACCCAGAGCTGCCAGCGCATCATATACATGAGTTTACATAGCATTTTTGTCCTCATTGGAATACAAAATGGGGCAAGAGAATTGTCAGGGCATATTCATTATAACACAGTTCCTGTTGTAAGTTGGGTATGGTCATAGATCCCATTTCATTGAGTGGTAGTACACATATCATGTACTTAATTATAAGGCAGTATACCCTATGGCTGCCAAGGACAGCATAATAATGTGTAAGAGCTGTAAATAAGAATATGACAGTTTTATTTCATTTTTTTGAAAATTATGATTGTATAAGGCTGTATGGCTAAAGTCCATTTCATTATAGCCTTATTGGCAAATCTTTCCTGTTTTGTGATATATTTTTTATGTTCCCTTTCTGTAACAGTGAAACAATTTTTGCAGAGAATAAATCTGATGCATGCCCATAATATATTTCAGAAAATTGGGGGTTTATATTAAGAAGACCTTGGTCAGATTCAGTTTTTACCATTTCCTAATAAACGTTTTTGAAGTTATTATCCTTGCTAGACTTGGCACGTTGCCTTGCAATTATTGTTTCCACTCTTGAAGGATGTGTTGAATTTAAATCAAATTTGGTATGAGGCTTTGCATGAAAAATACGCATTGATCAAGTTTGATTTTCTGTTTTCCTTGAAAATTTTATTCTGTTATGGCCCCATTTATTTCTATTTAATATCTTTTACAACATTCGTGGATTGAAAATAACTTTAGAATGAGGCTTCACATCAGGAAAACCCTGGTCAAGTTTGATTTTCACTAAAATTTCGAACCAAGTGTTTGGGGTTATGGAACCTTGCTTGATTTGTGTGTGTGTGTGTGTGTGTATATATATGTATGTGTGTGTGTGTGTGTGACATTCCTATTTGAGGCCATCAGATCAATATGTAGGTCACAGTTTGGTTTACTTTTTTCCTAACATTCATATAACTACTCACTCATTTCACTGAATATGATCCATTACTTTGCTATCTTTCTCTTTGGTGCATGCTTGGACTATAACTTAATCACATTCATACACATTACATTGTACCAGTCCTGCTCTTGGATTATGTCATTGATAGGATCAGAAAGTATACTATTTCAGTTACAGTTTTCTTGGCATACAATTTACATGCAGTTTCGAATATATAATATCATATACTGCCCTTGCATCCTTTGTCATTGGGTTATGGCCCAGGTTGAGGCTTCAGAGTCACTGGATTATGCTGTCTGATATGCTGAGGGGTTTATTATGTGTTTCATAAAATACAGTTCTTATTTGTTTTCTTTTGAAAATAAACAAAACAGTTTATACCTACATAATGTAATCTGTAAATCATTAGTCTTCTCAGTTCAGTAATTTCCTAGTGTTACTGGGGCCCCGAGTGGCCGTGTGGTCTAAAGCGCTCTCCGTTACGGATCACTGCCATCTCACCTATGTCTGCATGGGTTCGAGTCTCGGATTCGGCTAATGTGGGTATGTGAGAAAGCTTGCCAGTAGCTTCTCGTGGGTCGGTGGTTCTTTCCGGGGTTTTCCCGGGTTCTTCCTCCACCATTAATACTGGCCGCCATGTATAGCCTATCGTGTGCTGAAAAATGGCGTTAAACCCTACAACAACAAAAAAATCAGTGTTACTGATCATTTTATAATCTCCATTGTCATACAGTACAATCTCATCATGAGCAACAAGAATGACCTCATCTTTAAAGTGCAAACCTACGATGAGTTAGCATTCCAGTATAGTGTCACTGCCTCACACGTGTAATATACACATGTTCCAACTTAAGTGCAGGTAACATTTTTACTTGCATTAATTCACAAATTGCATGATAGAACAAATTTAATATGAACAGTGAATATGGGGTTTCAAATGTTAATGGGAAATACATCAAAACAGAAACCTGTATATTTTACTTTTAAAACAAATGAAATGGCCATTTTTGTAGAATTTTAACAAATGACTCCTATGAATACTTATATTCATAATCAGGTTCCAGTTGTTTGGAGACCTGTTTGATGAGGCTATTAAACTTGGGCTAACAGCAATCCAGACTCAGCACCCTGGCTTCTATTACCAGCAGGCTGCCAACCATGCCATCGCCCGAAAACAGCTTTGCCGAGGCTTTTGCAAGGTCAGTAAATTTTAGTTTGTCACAGGGTTTTATTGTACATGTCTTCTTGATGAATATTTCTTTAAAAGTTATCGTCTTAAAGATGATGTCAAAATAAATTGTACAAATATTTGTTAGTTTTCATTATTTATGGACGAAAACACACATTAAAGAATGGCAAAGATTTTCAAGCTCATCTTTAAAAAAAAATAGGGTATTATAATGTAGTGAATTGAAATACATGCAACAACTTTAAAACATTTTATAAATTTAAATATACATCAAATTGAATGAAAATAAATTTTTAGATTTATGAATATTAATATGAGTTAGCAGATTTTATAATTAGGTATATCAGTCTTTTCTTTTCTGTCACAATTTGTCATATCTACTTTGAATATTTTTATATTAATTTTCACATGTATATGACTGCCATATTAATTTTTGGGATACAGTATCCAGCAAGAGCCACAGTTTGAATCACTGTTGACTATACTATAATTAAACCATAACACTTAGGGATTATTTTTTCTCCAATTAAAGGACATTTTTGCATTAATTTCATAATGAAACCGTATACATATTTAGTTAAAATCAATTTTTGCTTCATACTTTTCTCTTGACAGCCAAGTTTCAAGACTGATGAGCCAGATAATTTAGAGAAAATGAAGGCACTTGACTTCTATGGTCAAAGATACTGGAGACCTAACCATCAAAGTAAGAATCATCAAAAACAAGACATGATGTGCCAAATGATCTGTCTACCCTATTATGTGCCAAATGATCTGTCTAGCCTATTATGTGCCAAATGATCTGTCTACCCTATTATGTGCCAAATGATCTGTCTAGCCTATTATGTGCCAAATGATCTGTCTACCCTATTTATTCACAAGGTTAAATCTAAAAACCTAACCTTTTGACATCTAGGCCTTATCATCAGGTTTTTGGAGAAAACTCCACATTCTTCATGAGCACTTATCCTACTTACTGTGCTATGTCACCATATTTACAGATAGGTTTATTTTAAAAGTATCAAGCATTGTAAGCCATTGGAATACTTGCATATTGAACACACTTATATATTTGCTATATACTTTAACTATTAAATGGTTCTTTAATTCTCCTGTAATAGGTATTGACCCTCCAGATCCTGTAAAAGAAAAGGAAGGTATTGCAGAGCTGCAAAACATGGAGTTAAGAGTTGACCATTCTGTAAGTAAACTTGTCACTTTGTTATACTGTATATTTTACCTAGTTATGTCCCTTTGCATATATGCAGTTGCCATGGAAATTTACAGAAAAACCACAAAGTATAAAGCTCAAACAGGTGTATTTGTCTGTTGGTGTCATGTGATGTATAAAATCTGTTATTGCCTTCTCCCTTGGGAACTTTTTCAATCTGTTTTTTTTTTCTCTTCATAACTAGTTAGAGTTTCACAAAGAGTTTAAATGTTTAGATTTAAATTAATTAATTAATTCTTTTTTGTCTCAGCCTTTTGTTGCTGTTAAAGGTAAGTTGAAGAAACATCATCAATATATGAATGCTTTTATTCAAAACTTGGATCTTAATTAATCAGTCCATCTTGTTTACATTGTCTTCAAGGGAAACATTTACTGAGTTCACTTGTGCACAGTAGGACGCTAGTATGGCAAAATAGTTATGGACTATTTTTATACTTACATGTACATGTAGACAACTGAAGGAATAAATGCTATTTGAGAATTAAATGAGCAACAATTATGTTTAACAATTGCATATATTCTATGGATAGCATCATATTAACATTGTTTTGAGGTCTTCCTGTTTGGGAAAATGTGGACAGCCATTATTGCAAGTTGCAGTGATTATTTCTTGAATAATGATGCATCTTAAAATGATTATCACAACAAAGATCTTCAATTTAAAAATGGAAAGGAAATCAGTGTACTCAAATAAAACAAATTAATCAGTAATGGGATGATTTAGATACTAGATTCTTTCAGCCGATGAAGTAAACTAATTTTAATATTGAAAAAAATACTGAAAGCTGAAATACAGGCAACATTTTATTGACACAAAAGAGTAGGATGTTGCTAGGGTAGTTTGATGAAGGAAGGCTATGGTATTGTTGTATTTGGTCACCATGCCTACCAGACAAAATTAGGAGTACAGTTCATCAGCAGAAGGCGTTAATTGAATTGTAGTCCAAATTTTCCTTATCTGTCAGGTTTCATATAGATCTGTTGATAGATTATCATAACCCCATCAAACTGTATACAGCCTAACCCCAGTCTTCAGGTAGTAAAGTTCATCATCATCATTGTCATCATCATCATCATCATTGACAACACAACAACAGCAATAACAAAAGCAATAGTAATTGTATCAGCAATTGCAGAGTAGTGGTGTTTTAAACATCATTTTTATTGCTATTAATGTCTTTGTACTTGTCCTTGTCATCTTCAGCAAATAGGGAATATGGAGGAAAAAGTATATATTTATCCAGATCTTCATTAAGTTCGGAATCACTGGACATTCTATATATCCAGTTTAAAATCATGAATTTGAAACAAGTACAAATATACACACACAAAAACCAAGTGGCCGAGTAGTCTAAAGCAGTCACCATTATGGATCACTGCCATCTCACCTCTGTCTGTGTGGGTTTGAGTAACCAAATTCAGCCAATGTGGGTATGTGAGAAAGCTTGCCAGTAGCTTCTCGTGGGTTGATGGTTCTTTCTGAGGTTCTTTTTCTACCAATTATACTGGCCGCCATGTATAGCCCATCCTGTGCTGAAAAATGGCGTTAAAACCTACATCAACAACAACAACACACACAAAAATACCTTTGTAAGACCTGCTAAATGAATTGTGCTCATAATTGGTCCATTGTTCCCAGGTTAACATCTGTACTGAACAAAGTTAAGAAATCAAACTTAGGACCTGTTCCAATATGTAACTGTTGTATTGGGACAATTTGTCTGGTGTCTGGGTTTCATGTGGGAGGACTTCATAACACACACACACACACACACACACACACTGGATAATCATTTTATTATTTCCTCTCTTCTTAGGCTATCATTATTCCTCAGCTTAGCAGTGCTGTTGCTCAATTCAAGAAATACAAGTCACCACGAATGAAGAGATACCTGAGTAAGTTTCAGAAATCATAATGGTTTCTTTTGATATTTGAGTGATGTTAAAGTTTAAACAAGAACAAAATGCTTTTGGGATGCATAATATTTTCTTGGAAAAATCAAGATATGCTGTACACTGAAGATGGTTGAATTTGACTTAAGCATAAAGCAATGAGAATTTAGCTTAAGGATTCCATATAAATAATAATAAATTTTGTCTGAATTCCACATAAAAAAGTTTTTACAAGGTACAGAAGTTGGTGTTCTGGCCACTTATTTGCCAAATCTTTTTATGCAAACATTAATACAGTATAAATTTATATAGGCTGGTACTGTTGGATGGGTTAGATGTACATAATAGGAGGAATTTGATAAAGCCATTTGATTTACTCAAGTTATTATCCCCACACATTTTGGCGGTGGATATTATGATACCTTCCATCTCTCCTTGCTTGGTTTTTCGAGATCTTGTATATTTGTTAGATCAACACAGGCCCTTTACCACATCTTTAAAAACCACTTTGTGGAATTTCCCTAAACTTTGTGGAGTTTCCACATGTGGAGTATCCACATACCTTAGGATAACAATCTTCCACAGAGGTGTCATTCTCGAATAACACCTCTGAGGATCATGGGAGAGGGTTGAAGGTCTGTTTTGCAAAATATCAATATCAGTGACATTTTAAAATACTTGCTGATCAAACTGTATAAATGCAGTCACAGAGGAAGATTAGTCATACATGACAAATTTGCATATGATCCCTGGGTTACTGTGGGGGGGGGGGGGCTGGGTGAGTACCAGGGAGTGGGGAGGGGGATAGGAATATGCATTAAAAATCATGGGCATTTGCAATGGCACGCAATTGCAGTTGGTCTGGTTATGTCGAATTTGCAAATATTATTAACTTTGTGAAATTCTGGCTTGTTTTTCTTCTAGTGGTCCAAATGGGAGAGGAATATTATCATGGTAAAGATTATCAGAGATCACTGATGTGAGTACCAGCTACAATCCTTTGTAATATCTCTAACTTCAATTAAAAGTTTTATTTTGTACCATGGAATAATAGTAAGTCCTATATGTTTGATGTCATTTTTAAAATTCTTAGATACTGTATAACAGCTTTGATTGTGTAGTACTGTAAGAACCTCTTTCAGAACCCTTCAAAATACAAGACATTAAAATGCCTAGTTATATGGATTAATGTCTGTTAATGTCTGTTATATTTAGTAAGATGTAGGGATTAGACTAAGAGGGGACACTTAAAGTGCTAAGTATTTGTCGCAATGAATATTGATATAAAGCTATCTTTTTGGTTGCTTGAGATCTGTTATTTTTATTAGATCAACACAGGCTGAATAAAAAACATGCTTGGCTTCATTTAATGCACTCTGATACATGTAGTTCACTGTGTAAATGAGATTTGACTCCAACAAAAGCATTGAAGTAAGAGCAGATTTGGGGAAATCTTCCAGAAGTAGTTGGACATTTAATTATCCACATACAAAATTATGGATTCTATAAAGGTACAGAATGTTAGCAGATGCTTATTTTCTTTTATATCATTGCGCACTCTTGATGATAGCTCTCCTAACCATTTCTTTGTTTATTAGTAATTTTGCAAGCCATCTTTTTCGTGAAGACCATAGCAGGTCTTATGACATTACAAGTTAATCACAGTCATTAGAATTTGACAAGATCAAAGTACTACAGCTGTATATACATATATCAGACCAGTAAAAGAAGAAAATATGTAGAACAAAAAAACCCAGAATATGTGAAATATATAGCATAACTTAAATTTGATATATTCATCTTTGAAGATTTTTATGCTTTGAATGGTCCTTACCAAATGCAGATGTGTAGTGTATATCAGGGAAAATGAATGCTGACAGGGAAAATTTCACTATATTGGCTCAGTTTGAGATGTACATGTTTTTAATTTCTTTAGATACATTATCCAGTCATAATACAGTAGGACAACATCTACTACATCACAAATCTAGCCCTGCCAGGTGAAGGAAAGGCATTAACTACAAGTTAAGAATCATTTATGTCCAGCATCACTGGTATTGGGTATGACATACTCAGACAAGGACCAAAATACAAAACAAAATCTGGCATCCAGTCATGCCACTTTAGAGTTCGGATTAATGAAACGCATTCATCCAGAACACATTCATCTGGAAGTGTTTGTACAGGTTTGTGCAGCAGTTCAACCTGCAGTTGAAGGTTTCATTTTGACTGTTGATTTGGCAGAGTCAGGGGAAATAAAAGCCTATCAACAAAACTCTGTACTTTAGAAGAAAAAAAACTGAAGTGAACTACCAAGAATGGAAGTAGAACTTTACATTTCACACTAGGCAATGTTGCATCAAGATTGTAGTTACAGAATTACAAGAGGTGAGAAAACAATTCATTGGAAAACATAAGTGTGAAATTGGAGGATTTCCTGTTGCCAACACTTCAGTTGCAACAAATTCCCATTTGCTTGGACTTAAAAGTCTGCCATACCTTTCAAGGATGCCCAAGCTCATTCTGCCATACAATCCATGGTGCCTGTGGTAGAAGCCTGTCATTCCTTTCAAAAAATGATCAAGCATACTATGGTGTTGATGGTAGAAACATGTCATTTCTTTACAAGGATGATCAAATTAACTATGGTGTTGATGGTAGAAACATGTCATTTCTTTACAAGGATGACCAAATTAACTATGGTGTTGATGGTAGAAACATGTCATTTCTTTACAAGGATGATCAAATTAACTATGGTGTTGATGGTAGATGCTTGTCAGTCCTTTATAAGGATGAGCAAACTAATGAGCTGATGGTAAAAGCCTGTCAGTTTTTTCCAAAGACGATTAAGCTAACTTTAGTGTTGATTGTAAAAGCCACTCATTCCTTTGAAATTATGACCAGGCCATATTTGGTGTTGATGGTAGAAGCCTATCATTCCTTTCAATGTATGACCAAGCTTACTATGGTGTTGATGGTAGAAACATGTTGTTCCTTTCAAAGGATGACTAGTCTAACTTCGATGTTGATTGGGGTCAAAGTCCTGATACAGCACCATGGAAGTGACAAACATAGTCTGGAGATCAAGAAAGTATTAAATCATTCATTTAGTGGAATGCTTGTTTGGCAGAACTCACACTGGCATAAAACATTATTTTGAAATAAAAGTATCCTGGAGACAATACTTTTGAGTGGAGGAGGGTCATAGACAGCAACCATACAAATATATTTCCTAACCTTTTAAAGCTAGCAAAGCTGGCATGCAAATTGCTGTCCAGACCTCAGATTGTAAAAGGTAGTTTTCTGTGAAGAAAAACATTTACACTTCAATCATAAACAGATCAACTTTTAAAAATGACAGCAGAATAATGATAATACTGTTACAGCATGGTGTATGTGAAGGTTTGACAGAGTACTGGATACATGGAAGGGGAAAAAAGGAATGTTGCATGTTTAGGTGTTATTGGCAAGATTTTTACCACCCTGTAATTTTCCTGACCCCCACCCTATTTTAGAAGCCATTGGAGGAGGTTCCTGTCTGCATCCAATTCCTGGCAGCATAACAGAATCTTGTGACCGCATGCAGCTCCATCTTACAGCTTATGGTGGGCATTCTGTTTTAGTACCAGCCTCTGGAAGTTTTGAATCACATAGATGTCTGCATGACTGGCTACGGTGCCCATCTACAGATCTCTTTCCTGCTGAGTTGGAATTGGTCCCTTCATAAGCAGTCCATGCACACCAATTGCCAGAAGATAAAAGTCACAGTGAATGGTTTTCAACAGTGGCGGGAGACACAATTTGGAAAGGGCATCCTAATTTCTTCTGACACCTTTATCATCACTTATCTGTAAAGTAAAGCCAGTGGGAATTATCCCTCAGATCTCACTCTTCTTACTTCAGATTTTCACCAGTAATGTTATTGTCAACAAATATAGATTTAAAATCATCTCACCCCAGTCAAGCTAGACAAGTCAGAACACCTAGCTCCCAACTCTTGTCTTTGTACTCTTAGACCTGAAAGCCTAATCAGTTGATACCCGTTGTCTGATCTGATCTCAATGCAGATGTCTTTACCCCAGTCTCCAAGGTCATTCAGAAACTGAGGGAAACTGAAGGCAGGTAAATTCTGATTAATTGATTTTAAGTGCAAGATATAATAGATCAGTGACATGCTGAATCTAGCACTGGAGATTCCAAGGACAATCCTGCCTTTTCCTTGTCTGATGAAACTATTGTGCATGCAAGTTTTGAATCCCAGTATTTTGATGCTTAATCTGCATGCTTGGCTCATCAAACCATTCTCAGAGCAAGTGGTGGATGCAGTTGCTTAGGCAAGAAGGCCCATGACTTTGAAACCTGTTACCGAAACCGTAAAGTTTTCTCTCACTGATGCCTTTGGCCCTTTGTATCAGATGGAACCTTTTGTGGGATCTGATGTGGTTGAACAAGGCACATTTTGAACCACAGTCTACAGATTAGAAGAAAACACAATTTTGTTACAGTACTAACTAACAAATGATGGCATTGGGTGCAAATCCTTCATTCCAAAGGAAAACCACTCTCATCTGACTTTCATCTCGGCGGCAGATAATGTTTTAGTGCTTTTATTGTAAAAACAAGTACAAAGATGTGGTTAATATCTTTCTTCATTTGGGAAGGCTTGATTTGTGAGAAAGTTATGTTTTTCTTAAAGAATAAAATCAGGTAACTGTTGTCAAAGAAGTTAGATTGTCAAAGAAATACAGCTTCTTTCCTGTAATAAATTCATTTCTTAATCTAGAAATCTTGCATATTATGTTGTTATAGCACAAATCTTGAAGGTTTTTGTTTCCAGAAAAGTCCTGTCAAAGAATTAGTACAATATATATGGTAACACTGTCTAATGATGAATTTATTCTGGAATCAATACAGTCAAGTGTTTGAAAATTTGGATGCACTTTCGCAAGAATAATGGATGTTTTTTTGCAAGAATATTATAACCTTACAGCTTCTACCATACATCTGTTTAGATTTTAAATTCACTATTGAAGAGAAAACTTGAGGTACTTTACCTGAAATGAAGCTAATAAGAAATACTTTTCTCTGTGTCATACCCAGTCATGACTGGGACTGTATAATTCTACAAAACATCACATGTAGCCAGTATCTGAAATAAGCCATAGTAACAAATAACTACTGTAGGATAAAAGAAAAGATCATTAGATCTGTTAGATTTTTTTTTATTTACTGATGACCTGGGTTAGTCTAATTACCCAGTAAAACTGCATACATTGAAAATTAATTTCATTACTTCTGAATTTGAAAGCAGTGTAGATGAAGAAAAGTTCAAAGACATGAAGGAAAGGAATTTAATTTCAAGTTCACAGTAATGGCATAAAATGGAATTCAATTTCTTTACAATATTCCTTATATATACAGGGCTCAAAATTAGCAGTAGTCCGCTAGCCCGAGGCTAGCAGATTTCCCGTCGGACTAGTAACTCTCATAATGTTAATAGTCCGATGGGCTAGTAAGTTTCGGTTATCAATAGTCAGCATTTGTTTATGCCATTCCCTAATAAAGGCTTGAATTAGCAGATGTTCTGTAGTGGCCGTTGTAAACACAGTCCTAACATATTAGCATGAGAAGATGCAGTCAATTTCTGCCTCGGAAAGGTGCGTTTCTATAACAAGAATCCATCCGATTTTGTGCATTTCACTTAACAGCGCAAATTATGGTCCCGTCATAAACAGCGGAAGTTTGGTAATTCATCCTAATTAATCTGATAATGAATTAAATGAAACAATGACGTGGTGTCACACTTCATTCACTCGACCACAGTAACAAACTACAAAGTGGTATACCACACAAAAGAACACGGCAAAAACTATTCAAAGAAATTAGTTTGCACATTTTTTTATTTAAGGTTTGTTTTTTTTTTTTTTGCTCGTTATCTAGATGCTCCAACAGTCACAAACAGGAAACTGCATGTTTTACATTTCCATCGAAATAATTATAAGAATTAGATCAGTTTATTACGATTACGTTATTGACACATCCTTTCCATACAGCTACTTTTTCTATGATGATAAGAATAGTTTTTATATTTTTCCCTTACAAGAATGAACAAATAATTGAATACACATGGATATATGCAAGCAGATTGCTGCACATTTGTTGGGAATTAAAATCTCTGAGCATGGGCATCTAAGATTTGAGAATTTTCTGCCTTATTATTAATTTCAACAATACATTGAGGTGTGATTAATTTGGAACAGTTACCAAACTTACGACTTATGATACCGTAATTGGAGCTGTTAAATACAACACGCCAAGTGTCAGATGGCTTCGCTTGATGGGATCACACTTTTTCCAAACTAAAACTAACACTATCTTCTGATGCTACTATTTTATAGCAGTGTTTACAATAGCTGCTGCTTTGATCATGTAGAACATCCGCTGAAGTTAAGTCTTTGTTAGGGAGAGTCCATTTAATTGTGGGAGGGGGCAAAGACACGTGTTTTGAAACGTGTTTCTTGCTCTGATTTTCTGATATAAAGGACACTGTACCATTCCTTTTCTTGCTTTAAATAATTCGTGTCAGCTATACAATAACATCTCGTATTTCAAAACAAGGCACATTCCTTCCTTATAAGACAGGCAAAATGTGGCATTTGATAGAAGGTGTTCAGCCACCGGGAAAAGAAAGCAAACGTTGAATGAGAATGATGAGGAATAATTCTTACGATAGGGAAAAGCGTAATGGAAAGTTTCAGAACAAATGGACAATAGACAGGGAATGGCTGGATTATGACGAGGAAAGGAATGTTATGTGGTGTAACTGGTGTATGCAGTTCGCAAAAACAAAAAGCAAACATCCAGTTTAAAATTGAATCGGTAAACCTACATGAAAGCTGTGTGACATTGTTTTGTGAACAGGACTAGTAAAGATTTGGCAGGACTAGTACATTTCTCAATATACTAGTCCTTATGGTTACAAAGAAATTTGTGTTAAATTCGAGCCCTGTATATACCTTTTCAGAAGATGTGCTTACTTTATAATTTTATTTTCTTTATAAGTTTTTATGTTTTTCACACACCACTTTTATGGCATTACTTAAAGTACCTTTTAGTAGCAGTAATGCATCTTCTGTTACTGTTGTCTTGCTTACCTCATCTGGAATGCAGACCTCCTAGTCCCAGCTCATAATTCCATCCTCCCAAAAGAGGGAAAGTCCTTGAAACCTAGAACAGACAGAACACAGACCCAGTTTGACTTCCACGTCATAGACAAATGAAGAATACATTTTGTCGTTTCCTTGGACACAATTGAGTGTGAAAGGGGTTCATCAGAACAGAAACAGTGTAACAGGATGAAGGTTAGGTGTGATTGGATTTAGAGAAGTGAAGGTTAGGTGTGATTGGATATAGGGAAGTGAAGGTTAGGTGTGATTGGATTTAGGGAAGTAAAGGTTAGGTGTGATTGGATATAGGGAAGTGAAGGTTAGGTGTGATTGGATTTAGGGAAGTGAAGGTTAGGTGTGATTGGATATAGGGAAGTGAAGGTTAGGTGTGATTGGATTTAGGGAAGTGAAGGTTAGGTGTGATTGGATATAGGGAAGTGAAGGTTAGGTGTGATTGGGTTTAGGGAAGTGAAGGTTAGGTGTGATTGGATATAGGGAAGATACTGAAAGCTGTTTCGCAAATGAGATCTTTACCATGTAATTGAAAATGAATGAATCTGACACCATGCTCTTGCACATTAAGTCCAACAATGGATTTAACAGAATGATATGAACCAAGTTAAACAACTGATATAAAGAAATTATATCATTCCTAACTGGAACTAATCGGAAGATGTAACTTCAGTGAGTAGCCAAATAAGAATTAAGATGTGGAATTTATAAACCTTGGGCAACCAACCTGGCTGGGGGCCAAAACAGATAAAATGCTTAAGGTTGTGAGCCGCATGATCAAAAACAGTTCCTTATCACTAATTATGCAAATAATTGCATTGTTTCGAACAGACTACCTTCATGACCATGGGTCGCACAATGTAAAGGACTGGGCTGCATGTGACCCTTGTATGGTGGGTTCACCATGCCTGTTACATAAACAAACATGATTGATATATAGACCTATCAACATGGATGACATGAGAGTCAGACTGGATCTGTGTTCTTTCAGTTTTAGGTTTCTAGAACTTTCCATCTAATGGGAGGATGGAATTATGAGCTTTTGAAAGGGATTTGCATCCTAGAAGAGGTAAGCAACGCAGTAGTGACAGGTAAGTATTATGTAAGTAACACTAGTTTTAACCCTCACAAACACTACTTGTTATGACAATCAGCTTCAAATCCCTTTATTTTGTTAGGTTGTTGTGTAAAGTGATGTGGGACTACAGAGGAGAGAGATGGTGGCCTCTGTTGACATCGATTCTGGTGATATCACTGAAGTGTGCTTACTTGACAGCCAAAGTTCAAGATTATGTCTCCAATTGTCTGGAACTCATTGGACCTTGTATCCTTTTCCACTATTAGTCCACAACTGAAATATAAAAAAGGGAAATTGCCTTAAGGGCATCTATATACAAAGGAAACATTTCCTTAAAGGAAGCAATTATGAAGATTTAAATATATGTCTTCACTGGTTGTACATTCTGGAAAGGATGTCTGTTTCTTCTTTACAAATATTATCTGATCATAATATGTTGGGAATATATCCACTAGCTCACAGATTCAGCCCGCCCAAGCTCAAAAAGATGCTGGAACCATCTTTGGCTTAGTTATTAACAGTAGTGGTAAATTCTGATCTTCTTGCCAACCCAGAAAGGAAGTCAGACAAGAGTAGTCTCCTCTTGGATATAGGGTTGGTACTTGATACCTTATAGTCATCATTTATTACTTCCTTTCATGCTGATGTGTACACTTCTTATGAGGGCTTGCAAATTCTACTGATTAACCGGCTTTTCTAGTGTTGGAGTAATATATTGAAGTTTTCTCACCACAGGGAAATAATCTGCATCTTTTTCTACATTGTTCTTGCTCCACTTTCATTTCTGATGATTAATTTATCATTTATTTCTTATCTTCATCACACAATGAGTTCATCAGTAACATCTTAATTGTCTGTATACGTTCTGTGAGTACTTAGAAACCATTTAAATACTGACCCATTTTCTTGTTAACCTGGCCAAACATTTAACCTTAATTCATAACCGACTTTATAAGCTTCCAGATGTATTTTATTAGGAGTACTGATAGTCAGTTTTTCCATTTATTATTGTCAGAAGATTGTAACCTTGACATTTAGCAGATACAAAATGTGCTGCAGAGGACAAGACAAGGATTCAGATGAATTTGCTTCGTGTAATATCGGTATGTTTTCAGAGTGCTGTTGTTGTAATCCAGCTACCAGTGGAATGGTTGTTTTTTTAATATTTTGTTGTTCTTGAGAATGTGAGAATGGTGGTGGCCTGGCTGTTTTTATTTTTAAAAATCCTTTATTTCATGCTTGAAATTTATATTTCTCTGCTGCCTTTTCCAAACATTTTGCTACCTGTTCATAATTTAATAAAAACAGTAATTAATGATGTTATGGTCATCTCAGAATCTTTACTGTAAAGCCTGTCTTGAAACACTACTGCTTGACAGACCACCTGCTTTCAGTTGCCAGATTCAGTGTTTCAGCCAGAACATGCCCCTTTGGGATTTGTGTAAAATCAGTTCTTGCAAGAAAAAATATGTACCAGAAATAGCACCCCAGAAATGAACAGGGTGCTTTTTTAACTTCAATATGTATGTACCAAAAATAGCACCCCAAAAATGAATAGAGTGCTTTGTTAACTTCAATACGTATGTACCAAAAATAGCACTCCAAAAATGAACCCTGTGCTTTTTTCTGACTTTAATACATTTGTACCAAAAATAGCACCCCAAAAATGAACAGGGTGCTTTTTTAACTTTAATACATTTGTACCAAAAATAGCACCCAAAAAATGAACGGTGCTTTTTTAACTTTAATACATTTATACCAAAAATAGCACTCCAGAAATGAACAGGGTGCTTTTTTAACTGTAATACATTTGTACCAAAAATAGCACCCAAAAATGAACGGTGCTTTTTTAACTGTAATACATTCGTACCAAAAATAGCACCCCAAAAATGAACCCTGTGCTTTTTTTTAACTTTAATACATTTGTACCAAAAAAAGCACTGCAAAAATGAACAGGGAGCTTTTTTAACTTTGATACATTTGTATCAAAAATAGCACCCCAAAAATGAATGGTGCTTTTTTAACTGTAATACATTTGTACCAAAAATAGCACTCCAGAAATGAACAGGGTGCTTTTTTAACTTTAATACCAATTGCACATTACTTAGTTTTAATAGTGATGCTTAAGATAGTGATCTCTCAGTCTGGGCTTAAAACACTTGGTGTCAAGGTGTTCCTTTGTTGTGTCAGTTTTGAGTTATTTTAATGTTTATTCGAATTATTTGGATTCAGAAGGATTAAATCCTCTTTTTCCTGGAAATATATATGTGCTCATACAGTATTCTTGAACAAAGACATTTCTTAACAATTTTATTTCGACTTCCAACACCCGAGTGTTATTTTTTGTGTTTCTGCAAGGAACTGTAGACAACAGCACTGTACTGGATAAAGCATATGTCATCACCTTTCATCTTGGATTCTTCATAGGGACTTGAACTTGAATTCATTAGAACATTTCATCATTAAGACTTCTAAAATTGTATTTATGTATTATTCTTAGATTATTTTTGGATTTGATTCTTAAAACCGTAAGTTCTTATTTCTTCATTTTTACAGTATTTTTCCAGGGAAATAATTTGTTAAATTTTTCGAAGCTTGTTGTTTTCACTCTTTCTTGTGTTACTGTTTATTCAAGCCTAAACATGTAATATAAGACAAGCCTGTTTTAGGAGGATGCTGCACTGTACCTTCCCTGGGTCCTGCTCTGCCCTGTCAAGAGTGTGTCCCTGGGGTTACCCCTGTCATGAATGTCCAGAGGTGTAATACATTGCATATGATGGTGTAGTTTGGGCATCAAACTGTCATCATTTACACATGCTTTTCACTGGCATTGCACATATCTTAAATGCACCAGTATAAAGTTGTACCCTCAAAAGAGACCTTGCTTTGCTTAAAATGCTCAGGCAGGGAATTAGCCCCATGCTCTGACAAACAGTCTGGGGCAACACTGGTCAAACAGAACTAAATTATTGTCTCAGCTCAATGTTGGCATTTGTTTTGTTTGTTTTTACAACAGTTCCAGTTGGTTAAGATGGTGTCAATTGCAGACCAGAATGAAATTATTAAATATATTTTATATATGCTAATAAGACTTTTGTATTGGTATGAATATTCACTAGACTGTCTTTCGATGTCTGTTGCATTTGGAAATTTCAGAGTGTCATATTTATCTTAATTCTTAAATGCATAGAATCTGTATAAGGGAATGCTGTAAAAAGTCACTAGACATTGATTAGATGTGTAAGGGAGTCAACTTGTGATGGTACTAATCTGTTTAATTACAGGTCTGACTATTTGAGTTCACTTTTTGTCATCGTGCAAGTTATCTCAAAGTAAAAAGTAGAACAGAATCTTCAAACATTCTTTGTACTTCAGCTTGCAGGTATTATCCTATTTTCCTAGGCACATAAAAAGAGAAAAATGTACAACCTTATGAATGATCCTACACAAAAAAAAAATAGAGAATAACATATAGCCTGATGAAATGGTCCAGTGTCTAAAATGACATGGTACTAGTAGTGCCTATTTACATATCATGTTGAAAAAATTCACATTTCAGTTTAATAGCTTATCATATGCCAAAAACACAGTAAAGTAGTTGAAATATCTGTCGATGCATGAAAAAATTTGAAAGCACTTAATATTATTCTAGGCCTTGTGGCATGCTAAAGAAAGTAGATTCTTTTCTGTTTCAGCCAGCCACCAGGAAACTGCCTTGCATAAGTTGCATCATACAAAAGTTCATGTATGTGACTAGACATAGGCGTGTGGTTTAACTTATGCATAATTCGATTGATCCAATCTATACACTGATCTGCCATAGTCCAAGAAATGGAATTACACTTATCAATTACAAGAACAAAAATAAGATTAAATAAAAACCCATATTAAATTTATCCCATAACTATTCAGCATGAAAGAAAAATGATTCCTGCTTCAAACAGATTACTTAACCTTCTTCTCACCTTCTGCCACTAAAAATTAAAATATATCTTTTAATTGAATATATTGGAGCTGTCAAGTTTTTGGGAAAGATAATACTTCCAGTCTTCCATAGTTAAAAGTCTGGAGTAATTTTGTTAAATGGGCAAACTATGCTGTCAGTGCTAGTGACCATCATTTTCATTCATATATGAAATTAAGGATGATTGCTTTTAGAAAGTTGGAATATTTAACTTTTTTAAAATTTGATTTGTTTATATAGCAAAGGGTTTATGCAATCCAAAATCACTAAAAAAATCTGTGTGGGATGATGTGCATTTTCTTTTACTATGCTTAGGTAAACGTCTAACCCGAATAAAGTGTGATTACATAGAATATGATGGGTAATTACATGGAATATGATGGGTCGTTACATGAAATGTGCAGGGTAATTACATAGAAAAGTGAGGGAAAAAGAACCTGGTCATTAGTTACCCATAAAATAATAACTGAACAAGTATTAGAAATTTGATATTGATGATGCATAATTGAATGATTATGTCATTTTGAGCTGCAAAGTAAGTGTAGAATTCACAGTACTGGACTACCTTAAGAGATGTTTTTGTTACATAATTAAATAGCTGTCGATATTGTGTTAGATTGGGCAGGTGCTTCCTTACAACATATTCTTCAAGTATATGTATGTGCATTTGAGTTTTTATTACTTTGTGTCTCACCACCATTAGCAACCGGCAATACATAACACTTTCATGGCAGAGATGTCGGTGGTAAAGGCATCATTGTCATCAGGAATGTTAAGATTGTATGTTAATTGGCTGGGATTGACTTACTGAAATAGAAATCCAAATAGATGCCATCAGTCTGATTTGGCAGTGTTAGCTGGCCCAGCCAATATGTGCCTGCAGAGAGACTGCAACCCTATCCCATAAACAAAGAAACATATGGACCCTTGATGCAGTCAAGAGTTTAATTGTTAAAAGAATCATAATTTATACGTAGATAAAATCCATTCACTATCAGGTTTAAAATACACGTATAATGTAATTTGTTTGTTGCAAACATACATTGCCACATTATGGTTGAATTCCTTGTATTTAGTAGTTTTCTTTATGTTAAAGTTTGTTTATTACTAAATTAGATCAATTCCATGTCTTTATCTTGTGAGAACTAATAGTTTCTGTCTTCTTCTGTGTTGATGAGTCAAATGAAAAATACTGTTAACATAAATATTCCATATCTTGCTTCAATTTGTATCCAAGAGATTTGTAATTCCCTTTCAATATCATGGTGCTAATGGGTCTTCTGGATTCCAAACTGATGTGATTTCTGGATTCCAAACTGATGTGATTTATGGATTCCAAACTGATGTGATTTCTGGATTCCAAACTAATGTGATTTCTGGATTCCAGACTGATGTGACATCTGGATTCTAAACTGATATGATTTCTGGATTCCAAACTGATGTGACTTCTGGGTTCCAAATGGATGTGAAAATGCTGTCTGCATTTTCATTCCAGTGCAGATATGCTGACTGTGAGTGCATTTATTATTGAAAGATGTTCATTACATTATTGAAACTTTAAACATCTGAAGTACCTTTGGCCAAAACATAGTTATCCAAACTTCTCAGAGACAGTTTTGAGCATTTCTTCTGCTTGAACCACTCTCACAGGCATATAGTTGTTGATTGCATGTGGGTATGGCATGACAGTTGAAACATTCAGTTTTGTAATGGGAAAATGTCCTGCAAAAGTGAAACCATTAGAATCTTGCTCATAGTGACTGATTGTCCAGTGAAAGAAGTTGCCAAAAACATTTTCTGCTACCTGTTTCAATCAGGTGATGCCTTCTTTGCTCTTATTTCCTTACCCAGAGACAGCTTTTTACAATGACTTTAGCCATGAACCATTCTGATTGACAATAGAATCACTTTCATTCACCATTTGGTTGTCTGACATATCCCAGTCATATGCATGGACAGTGTAACATCCTTAGATTTAAAATATGTATAGAGCTTATTCTTTCTACTCAGTTGATGTCATGCCCATCATTACAAACCCCTATGACCTGATAAAACTAGAAGGTTCTGATCTTGTGGCCACAATGCTGTTGTTTTTTGTAATATGACACTGTAGCACCTTGTGAGTTCTGCCCCTGTGGCCACATTGCTAGTAACATTTTTATAACGTGGGTTCTGTCTCATGTGATCACAATGCTGTTGTCTTTTGTGATATGATAAAATGCTTTGGTGTGCCAAGAAACAAAGGTAGAAAGAAGAGAAGGCTGTGAGTTTGCAAAAATGCGGCTTTCATCAATCCTCCACAGATGAATGAGTTGTTGTTGTTGTTGTGGGGTTTAACACATTTTTCAGCACACGATAGGCTATACATGGTGGCCAGTATTAATGGTGGAGGAAGAACCCGGGAAAACCCTGGAAAGAACCACCGACCCATGAGAAGCTACTGGAAAGCTTTCCTACATACCCACATTGGCTGAATCCGAGACTTGAACCAGTGCAGACAGAGGTGAGATGGCAGTGATACGTAACGGAGAGCGCTTTAGACCACTCGGCCACTTGGGGCCCCTGATGAATGAGTTAGATAGGGTTATGAGGTAGCAATGGCATGAACCTCATGGGGTTTAATCTTCATGAGTGAAAGATCCCTTGGAGTAATTGAATGATAAGCTCTCTTGATTCTCATGACAATCTATCTCAAAATGGTGGAAGCTGGAATATCAGCCACACTCATAAGTGTAAGAAAAGACAGTTCCTACCCTTTCTTCTCCCTTTAAAAACTGCCAAATAAAAACCTAAAGCCCTGACTGGGCATAAAAGTTAATCTTGATCATCCCCAGCACAGTTTCAGCCATGATAGAAAGTGACTTGTAGCTGCCATTGGACCATAGATTCAACTGGGGACAATACAGCAATAAGGTCTGAGGATTTCATGTGTGTTCCAGATTGTAATATTCCTTGACACCCAAATATGCCTCAGCAAACCTTGCATCACCAGTGAAACAAACGAGCAGCTTTGGTGAGAATTTGAAAAGACAACATTGATCAAAGAGAAGAAAAGAAAAGTACAGATGTCAGCATGTGCCTTTTATGGGTCAAGTACCTTTATGGCCCATGTGCCTTTTATGTGGCATGTGCCTTTTATGGGTCAAATTCCTTTTGTGTTTTTCTTCATCAGCATTATTGCCTTAGTCCAGCCTTTGGTTTCATAACCCAATAAACTGCATTGAATGGGGCCATTTGCAATGCACCAATTGATAATGACTATAGTGTTTAAATGACCTAGATCCATAAATTGGACTGCTGTATATACTCAGTTATAAGAAGAGTCCAACTCCAGACTGCAGAGACCCATATCTGTTATTGCATAATGTGTCGGCAGATCTGAGACTGTGCAGTTTGTTAGGAGTAGACTGTGATCTGCAGATGCATAATGCGGCGGCACATCAGGATCTTGATTCTTTACAGTTTGACTTGACTTATAAGTAAGTAATCACAAATAAGAGCATCCTTCATTCTGGTGGTAGCCGGCACACAATCATTTTCCAGATGATCCATAATTATTGGCAGTTCTCGTTTGTTTTGTAAGCAAATGAGCTGTTTGTAACAGCTACTTCCTACTACTGTAATGATAGAGGGATGCACAATTATATCTTACAACAATCAATATTCTGTAACACAAGAAGTGAAAATTTATGGTTGTTTTTGTGTTTCTTCACAATTCAGAACCGGTTTGTGTTAAATTTGTGAGAGGTTATGGATTTGTTTTTCTGTACATTCTTATCTTTATGGCATTTAAATCGACTTTTCAGAATGATGCTCCTGAACCAGAACCTGGCCTTGATCCAGCTTGTGTAGAAAAAGCCAAAGCCTTGTGGAGTACAAACAGCATTGAACCATGTGTCTTCAGTATTGAGATGCAGTCCATTGTTCCATTGGGTAAGGAGTGCAAATAGAAGATTTAACCTGTATGGGAGAGGCACAGTTTGGAATTTTAATCCAGATTGTATGTCCAACAGTCAGGTACACATACCCTTAGACTAAAATGTCCAGATTGTATGTCCAACAGTCAGGTACACATACCCTTAGACTAAAATGTCCAGATTGTATGTCCAACAGTCAGGTACACATACCCTTAGACTAAAATGTCCAGATTGTATGTCCAACAGTCAGGTACACATACCCTTAGACTAAAATGTCCAGATTGTATGTCCAACAGTCAGGTACACATACCCTTAGACTAAAATGTCCAGATTGTATGTCCAACAGTAAGGTACACATACCCTTAGACTAAAATGTCCAGATTGTATGTCCAACAGTCAGGTACACATACCCTTAGACTAAAATGTCCAGATTGTATGTCCAACAGTCAGGTACACATACCCTTAGACTAAAATGTCCAGATCAGCTGGTTAGTAAGTGAACTTGTAACCTTGGGCCACTAAATTTTTCCTGGTTACTTTGACATTTGTATCCCTAAATGTCGGCCAGATTCAACTTGTTGAGCAGTCAAAACCCATTCTCTACTGGGCCACCAGCTCTTGAGAATCAGACCAACCATAAGATGTAACTGAAGAGGGAGGAGGAGTAGAACCCACTGCATCTTTTCACAGTCAGGTACACCCACCAATTAGACTAAAACGTCCTGACCAGTAAGCCTGGTTAGTAAATGGCCTTTTATGTCTCAGCTGCTACACTCCCCTGCCACATAACTTGAATGTGTTCTTGAATGTCACCCAGACTTCTCAGAAGTGCTCAAAACTCATTTTAAATCAGGCCACCAGCTACTTGTTTGCTGCATAACTCAGATTCATCTCAGATGTTTGATAAGAGGTTGCAGGGTACACCAAAACTCTAGTCTTGAAGTCTTATCTATTTCAGATCTTCTGCATGACAGGCTTTCTTGGTAGAAATCAAAGTCATGCAGCTGATCCCAGAATGAATGACATGGATTCTTGACCTCTTTCTACAAGTGAAGCACTTGTGAGGAGGGAGTCCCAGGTGGGATGGATTGGGTTCATGTTTCTGAATTGCTGAAATTGTAGGGTATATGTCTATAAATAGTCTGCAAATATCCCCAACTCTGAAACACAGAACTGTTCTGTGGGACTAGGGTTTGGCTTGCTAATGTGTATCTTATATCTATAGTTTTAAAATGTCTATCATCAGTATTTTATATCAGACTTCTTAAATCTCATTATATGATTGAGGTATAGGATGGATTTGATTAAGATCTATGCATGTTTATGAGGTAATCTTGTATCTGACTGACCTTGGTACCAATATGGAGACTGAATCTGCTACCACTGTGGAGGTTGAATTTCAGTTGCATTTTGCTGCAGATTGGTGAATAAACTTATATCACCATTGTCAATAGGCATGGTCTCCAATGAGTGAGATACACCTGTTAATGAGAGACTTCATTTCTCATCCAATATCAGTAAAACTTGGTATCATCAAGATCTCTGATGAGTTTGATTATGACACTATGCATATTAGTTATTAAATTATTATTGTAGCTTTGAGAGTCCTTTTTTTATCAAGCTATAGTAATCTTGGTAAAATTGACATGATATAAAGTGTGGGAGATAGTTTGCTTATGGTTTTTTTTCTTACTACATAAGTATGCTATGTGAAATGTTTGACTGTTTATTTATGGAAGCCAGGTGAGGTATATGCTATGTGAAATGTTTGTTGATTTATGGAAGCCAGGTGAGTGATATCAACCTTACTGGGCCTCTTGGTGAGCAGATTTATCAATAAAGCAAATATGATATTTTGTCTGAATGGGGGTGACATTTTTTTGTTTCTTTTAAGCTGAATATATACTTAGTGACAACCAAAGTTTGATAATCTATTATGAACATATTTATTATATGATTGTTTTATGTTTTCAGTTGAATGTAAGGCTAAATTTGTTTTATATTTTCAGTTGAATGTAAGGCTACATTTGTTTTATATTTTCAGTTGAATGTAAGCCTAAATTTGTTTTATACTTCAGTTGAATGTAAGGCTAAATTTAAAGCAGATACTGTTCCTGCTGATGTTGAAGTTGAAATAGAAGTCTACTTAAGGTAAAATGAATTCAAGTATATCCATTCAAAAACTCCATATACATTACTTACTGTATCTAGTATTAATCTTGTATTATTTTCAACACCACGGTCTTAATGGCACACTTTGGGATAATAGGACAGTAATATATTAAAGTCCATTTCAACCAGGTCTTATAGGTATACCTTCTTTTTTTTTGGAACAAATACGTCATCAAATTAAAAATTATAACTACAAACCTTGACAACATGTAGCTCAAATTACTTTGAGCAGGTCATTTTTGATAAGGCATTGTGGGTAAAGTTGGAACATTGTTACACTTTTGCTAGTTCACCCCTATAGCTACGAAAATGTTTGCAAAAACGTTTAATGCCAGTCATACCCATGATCGAGATAAGAAAATTACCCACAGTGACTTTTAAAAAAATGGCCAGTTGTGCAACAATTTCTTCATTTACCTTAATCATTGACTGGATTTAACATTCATATACTGCTCCTCAGTATCTAAGCTCTTGTATTGTCAAAGCTTGTAGTTATTAGTTTTAATTTACCATGCTAAAATAACTGCTGTGTAATCTGCATGTAATGAATATACAACTGTGAACATGGGTAGATACAGATTTATCATTACTTAGGATATGGGCAGATCAGGGTCTGTTTGGTTGAAATAACAAGATCTTCTACTGGCACATTATGAGAGCAGATCTGTGTCAATCCTGTCTGCAGTTTATTGAACTTTTATCTGCTGGTAGATAATATATGCACCTTTAAATAGTCATGACAGGGCAAAGTTCACTGTTTGTAAGGGATAATATTAGCTTTTAATATAGAAAACTGCTTCATGTATCATACTAATTCTGACTTTAAAGTTGACAATATGTTTCAAAATGTTTCTTTTTCCATACCTAGATGTATTAAACTTTATTGGTTAGATGAAGTAATTCACATTTATTTCAGTTTTTTATGTTTTGTTATTACAGAGTAAAATGTCCATTTCCAGTGAGGTTTTACAGGCTGAGTGTAGCTTTGAATAACCAGGTAATGGATTCATTTGCACATATGTTGAATGAAAATGTCAGAAAGTTTTATCTCATATAATTTTAAAAAAATATTATCTACTCATTTTTGTCTCTGTTACCTTTACATTGTCAGAATCGTGCAATATTTTATGATATTGCACTAAAGTGCACTCATATTGTACTTACATACATGACAGGTGTGCCCAGTAGTGTATAAGGAACTACTTTGTAAACAAATCAAGTACACTCATGTAGTAGACGCTTTATGTTTTGGTTGATTACATTTGTTTCTGAATGAACTAAAGCAGATGTTTCGTGGACTGCCACATACCAGCTGCTTTGCCACATTCTGCATTAACTTTCTTGATGCAGTGTTTCAGATTTAGGCTAGCGATAAATGCCAGACAGGTCATTCTACATTCCAAGTGCAATTGCATCCTCCTTACTGCACTCAAAATGAAATGAACATTATATACCATAGCGTCTTTTTGATAATTACAATTGAAAGAATTCATATTTTTCCCACATTATGATTTCAAACATTCAATGACAGAACATAAACACACTTGCAGATGTCAACACGTTACTCCCTCGCTGCTGAAATCAGATGTCTTCATGTAGAATTGACAAAGATAAATCCAGTCATTATCATGAAGTTTAGCAGAATCAACAAAAACACCAAAATCTATTCATTTCAGGTTAAATGGAAAAGCTGTTGCAGTGCACATTCATTCACAATATGAACCTGAATTTCAATTTTAAGTAGACAAAATGCCATTTTCTTTCGAACGTCATGTCTAGTGCACGACTAAGTTCAAATTTATCTGGGCAGAGTTATGGGTGCATTAATAATGTTGTTGTGTATTGATGAATCTGCGCTTGTGTATTTGGTTTGGAATACATCATAAATTCAGTTACTTTGTTTCTTGTAGTGTATTTTGATTTATTTAATTAAGCCTTGGGTAGAATAAGAAAATGACCATATAATAAAAAGGTTACTGATTTGTATGTGAAAATATGAACTCATTTTGTCAGATGGATATGCTACACTCCAAGGTCGTGCAGTATATCCATCCAAAAAACTATTTTCCCATACAACTCGAATAACTTTTTTATTAATATATGCTCATACAAATGCAGTAACCTATAAATGTGCCTACATTCAAACATAACTATATCCTCAATGACTGATGCATAAACAGTATTGTTTTTGTTTAGAAGATATTTTATATGGATTTTGGAGTTTTACCCTTCTCTCTGGTTGGGTCCTATGATTTATATTTCATGCTTCATTAATTTTAGTGATACATGAACAAAATCTGTTTTTGTTTGTGCCTTTGTCAAGAAACATTGTGTGATGATTTAACTACATGAGTACTATTCCCATCACATTCCATTTAGTTATGATGTCTGTACTTTTTACTTAGTGTTATGTGCTAGATTTAAGATGTCATTTTTATAGGTGGTTTTTATGCTTCTTTATACTTTTTAGTTTCATGCTTTCATCCCATATCTTCAGAAAGCACTGATGTTGATATTGTAGTTTTCATGCTTTCATCCCACATAATCAAAGTGCATAATGTTGATATTCTAGTTTTCATGTATTCATCTCATATCACAGGAAAGCATAATGTCAATGTTGCAGTTTACATGCAGTCAGTTTTTCAGTTTTGCCCATCATCACTGCCGGGGTATAGGCCACCCATAAAAGATCGCCAGAGGCTTCTGTCCTGTGCCATCCCCTCGTGCTGACTCCAGGTGTGACCCATCTTAGTGATGTCTGCCTCAAGGTTGTTTCACCAGGTGTTTCTTGGTCGGCCTTTTCTTCACTTGCTTTGAGGGTTCCGCCTCAATGCCTGTCTGGTAATGTTGGTTGGCTGTTTACGTTGCATGTGTCCTGTCCAACCCTACCTTCTCTTCTTGATCTCATCCTCTACTGGAAGCTGGGAGGTTCTCTGCCACATGTTGGTGTTGCTGATGGTGTCTGGCCAATGGATCTGGAGAATTCTTCTTAGGCAGCTGTTGATGAAGGTCTGAACACTCTTTACAGTTGACTTTGTTCTCCAGGTTTCTGCTCCATGCAATAGGACTGACTTCATGTTGGAGTTTAGCAGTCTGATCTTGGTAGCCAGAGAAATTTCTTTGGAGCTCCAGATGTTCTTGAGCTGTGTGAAAGCTGCTCTTGCCTTTCCGATCCTTGCCTTGACAGCTGCATCTGTGCCACCCTGCTGGTTGATAATGCTGCCCAGGTACGTGAAGGACTCCACCTCTTCCAGGGGACTTCCCTGCAGTGTGACTTGGTTGTTACTGACATAATTGATCTTGAGGATCTTGAACTTGTCTTTGTGGATGTTGAGGCCAACCTGTGCTGATGTGGCTGCCAGTATGTCAGTCTTTTCCTGCATTTGCTGCTGAATATGGGACAAGAGTGCTAGGTCCTCAAGTTGACTCCACAGTGTCCATTTAACCCCATTTCTCCACCCATTGGTGGACATCTTCATAATCCAGTCGATGGCGAGAAGGAAGAGAAATGGTGACAGCAAGCAGCCTTGCCTCACGCCAGTCCACACTCAAATGCTGTGTGGTGTCCTGCATGAATGATTCTGCAGGACATTCCGTTATAAGTGTTCTTGATTAGGTTCATCAGCTTGGTTGGGATGCCATAGTGGCAAAGAAGTTTCCAGAGTGTCTCTCAGTCCATGCTTTTGAATGCCTTCTCATAATTGAAAAGGTTGATGTAAAGCGAAGAATTCCACTCCAATGATTGGTATACTATGATGTGAAGAGTAGCTATTGGTCCATACACGATCTGTTCTGCTGGAAGCCCGCTTCATCATCTCACCTCATCTCAAAACTGGGGGTTGACAGCCTGCTTCATCCTCTCCAAGAGGACCTGGTTGAAGACTTTCCCTGATACTGACAAGAGTGTGATTCCTATGTAGTTGGAGCAGTTGCTGAAGGTGCCTTTCTTTGGGATCTTGATGAGGTATCCCTCCTTCCAGTCAGTCAGTATTTCTTCTTCCTCCCAGATCTTCTCAAAGAGGGGGTATAGCATTTCCACAGAAGCATCTAGATCTGCTCTGAGGACTTCTGCTGGGATGTCATCAGGTCCACCTGCCTTGCTGTTCTTCAGCTGGATGATGGCTTTCCTGATCTCATCTCTGGTGGGATTGTCACAGCGTATGTGGAAATTTGCATTGGCTGGGTGGATTTCTGGGGATTTAGAGGTGTATTCCTGTTTAACAGTCCTTCAAAATATCCTGCCCATCTATTCATTTGGTGTTCTGTACTTGCTGTTGGTCTTGCCCTGCTTGTCCTTTACGGGTCTCTCTGTTTTGCTGTACTTGCCGGACAGTTTCTTGGGGATGTCGTACAGCTTCTTCATGTTTCCACTTCCTGCCGCTTCTTCTGCCTCTGCTGTCTGTCCTTCAGTGTAGTTTCTCTTGTCTATCTTGCTTCTTTTCACTTCTCTGTGGGCATCCATGTACTTTTTTGTACCTTTACTTTTTTAGATCTTGTCATACTGTTATTTACTGCTGCTTTTTCTGTTTCTGCTCCTGGATTTTGTGCAATTCTTTGGCTGAAATCCATTCTCTCTGCTGGTGCTTCATGGGGCCTAGTACATATTGGCATGTTGATTTTACTGCCTCCTTAAATTTCTGCCATCTGTTCATCGCATGGCCTTCCTCATTTTCAAGAAGCTTTTGTAGCACTTGGTACTTGTTGTTAAGCATCAGTATGTATTCTTCTTTAGTTTTTGCATCTTTCAACAGGCTGCTGTTATACCTTGTTTTTGTCTTTTTTGTGCCCATCCAGTTCTTCTTCAGTTTAAGTTTCAGCCTTGAGACAACTAAGTGGTGGCCAGATGCCACATCCGCTCCCCTCTTCACCCTCACATCTTGCAGGGATCTTCTGAACTTCTTGGCTATGCAGATGTGGTCAATCTGATTTTCTGTCACATCCCAAATCATCAGAAAGCATAATGTTGATATTGTATATTTTGTGCATTCATCCCATACCATCAAAATGCATAATGTAGATATTGTATTTTTCATGCATTCATCCCATATCATCAAAATGAATAATGTAGATATTGTATTTTTTGTGCATTCATCCCATATCATCAAAATGCATAATGTTGATATTGTATTTTTCATGCATTCATCCCATATCATCAAAATGCATAATGTAGATATTGTATTTTTCGTGCATTCATCCCATATCATCAAAATGGATAATGTAGATATTGTATTTTTCATGCATTCATCCCATATCATCAAAATGAATAATGTAGATATTGTATTTTTTGTGCATTCATCCCATATCATCAAAATGCATAATGTTGATATTGTATTTTTCATGCATTCATCCCATATCATCAAAATGAATAATGTAGATATTGTATTTTTCATGCATTCATCCCATATCATCAAAATGCATAATGTTGATATTGTATTTTTCATGCATTCATCCCATATCATCAAAATGGATAATGTAGATATTGTATTTTTTGTGCATTCATCCCATATCATCAAAACACATAATGTAGATATTGTATTTTTTGTGCATTAATCCCATATCATCAAAACACATAATGTAGATATTGTATTTTTCATGCATTCATCCCATATCATCAAAACACATAATGTAGATATTGTATTTTTTGTGCATTCATCCCATATCATCAAAACACATAATGTAGATATTGTATTTTTGTGCATTCATCCCATATCATCAAAACACATAATGTAGATATTGTATTTTTGTGCATTCATCCCATATCATCAAAACACATAATGTAGATATTGTATTTTTGTGCATTCATCCCATATCATCAAAATACATAATGTAGATATTGTATTTTTCATGCATTCATCCCATATCATCAAAATGGATAATGTAGATATTGTATTTTTTGTGCATTCATCCCATATCATCAAAACACATAATGTAGATATTGTATTTTTTGTGCACTCATCCCATATCATCAAAATACATAATGTAGATATTGTATTTTTCATGCATTCTTCCCATATCATCAAAATGCATAATGTTGATATTGTATTTTTCATGCATTCATCCCATATCATCAAAAAGCATAATGTTGATCTTGTATTTTTCGTGCATTCATTCCACATCATCAGAATGAATGATCTTGATGTTGTTTTTTAAAGAAGTCCTCTTCTTTTCTTCAAGGTCAGATATGGAGAAATCTAAATTAACAAGTATTTACTTTTTGTAGAAACCATTTGTGTAAATTAATAATCATTTGCCCTGGTGCAGTTTACCCCTCTCAGAACTATAACAGTTAATGACTAGAATTAATGAAGAGTTAGATTGTCAAAATTATAGCTGTATTACTTCCTTTGATTTTGACTGATTTTATTGCAGTGTGAGAAGTCATTCTAAAATGAAGTGAACATCCTCTACTTTAGAAGTATAATGATGGATTGGTAATTTCAAGCGAAAACTTGTCTCTGTGATGACAATTTGTGATTAAAAATGTATAAAGGAACAATGGATTTCTTTTTTGCAATAATTCCTAAACTAGGCAATGCTGTTTTATAAGTAAAATGAAGTTTGAGGTTTTTAGGTGTAAAGTATTACAAAATAAGTGTAAACAGAAACCTCCATATGTGATCTTTAAAATGGAGCAGGTCTCTCTTTTGGCAGTAATAAGATGCAAATAATTTGTTATTAATATTAGCAATCATTTGGTGGGAGCACTCATTCTATGTTAAACTTTGGCATCCCCTCAGGTACTGTATTTTCTGGGGCCCTGAGTGGCCGAGTCGTCTAAAGTGCTCACCATTACGAATCACTGCCTTCTCGCCTCTGTCTTTGTGGGTTCAAGTCACGGTCTCAGCCATTGTGAGTATGTGAGAGAGCTTGCCAGTAGCTACTCATGGGTCGGTGGTTCTTTCCGGGTTTTTCTTCCACCATTGATGCTGGCAGCCATGTATGGCCTATCTTGTGCTGAAAAATGGTGTTAAACCTGACAACAACAACAACAACAACAACTTTATTTACTGGTGTCCTATCCAACTGATTTATGCCCATAACAGCAGATTCTGGACCAACACTGTTTACATTGGGTTGCTTATTATGCTCAGGGTAATATACAGTAGAATTAGCAAACATTTAACATTTTTTTTATAGATAATGTCGACAAACCATATCATTTGATTATTTTTTGTACTGCAGATTTATAACCAGTACTGTGAAATCATTGATGGACATGGGATATCGGCAGCTTCAGAGACGGAGAGTCGAGGAGGAGATCTGTATCTAGTCCCTGACAGACCCAAGGTCTTCAGGTTCTCATTTCTTCCTGCCCAGGAAGATGTGGACGGAAAAATTGAGGTATCTATTTTGTAATTGTGTGGTAGTCTAAAATCCTGTTAGGAAAGAAATAAAATTGAAACTTTCCTAAACCAGTTCATTCTTAACCTGGTTTCCTCTGCAGACTGGCATCAAAATGTAGTCCCAATATGGCCATTCTATTACTAATCAGCTTGTTTATACTGACCATCTTTGTAAAATGGGCAGTATTTGGATCACATAGTCCTTTTGCTTGACATCGCATGAGCTTGGTATTAATACAAACACACTGTATGCATCTGCCATCCTGGCAGAGCACACTATGCAGTGACCCTGACTGTCAATCCGTCTGTCTGACACCTTCACAAAGTGGATATCTTGCACATGTTGTAAGTTAGAGCCTTTTAATTTTGGCATTAAAAGGTCAAAGGTCAAGATCACTGAGTGTAAGATTTTTTAAAATTTTAACCACAATATAATATTATTTCTACATTACATGCCAAGGCCAATCTTTGCATATATATTGCACATGGTGGAAAGAGGAAACCGTTTGCTTTTGGGGTCAAAAGTCAATGTTGCCAGAGGAAGGTATGGAAGAAGCCTATCATTTTGAGGGCAAAAGGATCAAAGATCAAGGTCACTGACTGAAAGAAGAGAAATGGTTTCTTCATGAAAATTAAAGTTTTGATCATGTATCTTCACCCAGGTTCATGGATGTCTTTCATTTTTAGGCAAGAAATAAGCCTTTTAATCCAGAGGTTAAAGGGTCATAGGTTAACATCACCAACTGAAAGAAGAAAAATGGTTGTGGCAGAAGTAGCTTTAGTTCTGAATCATGTACATTGACCAGTGTTTGGATATGTGATAACAAAGCAGTCTGTTCAAGAGTTCAAAGGTTAAAACCATTGTTGCTAATAAAAGTGGGTTTTGCAGGATAACTTATTTTAGAATAAGCTCCTTGTCCAAACATTTATTGATGGCTTGCACTAATGGTTTTAAAGCAACCAATAGATTCTGGAATCTATAGCTCAAAGGTCATAGTCATGGTAAGTCTAATTAGAAAATAATAGCTTCTGTATACTACATTTATTGTAAAGCTTCACATCTTGATGAAAAGTGGGGACCATTGAAACCCACTTGTCAATAATCTCCGAGTCAACCATGCATTACTATTACCTACACTGAGGGCTATTAAACATGGGGTGGGTGTATAATATGCTGTCCAAGGTATTCTTGGTACTATTTCACTATCAAGTGGCATAAAGTCACTCACAGTCAGTGAAATTAATGTACTGTTCACAATACTCTTGCTCCCTATTAACTAGGATGATGATTAGCCATTTCCATGTCACATTATCAGATAGAAAGAAAGACAAGAATGGACATGTTTGAACAGTTGCCATCTTTTCTAAAGAATAAAAAAAAACATTTTTAAATAATTGAGTGTTTCCATCCTGAAATGGATCAGTCTTGTACACTTGATATTAGGAATTGCATTGAATGATGTTTTTGATTTTATTGCAAGATGCCAATATGAATTTAACACTAGAATGTTTATAGTCAGAAAGCACCAGGTCAGAATTGAATGGTACTTCCTGCTCTCATATTATGAAAGCATATTAGCCATTGGTTACTTTGTTTATATGCTTTCTTATGCTATTTATCATCTCTTTGACTTAAAAATGATCACTAGCTTAGAACTTTTATTATGAGTAATTTAGTAACTACTTCATGGCAAGCTCCTGTGGTTGAATTTATGTTAACTGTAATACCAACTTAAAAAAGAGTCGTTTGAATGCCTTCCTGAAACATTGATTGCATAACTTTTGTATTGATAATTGTGTTTAACACTTGCTTAGTAGATCAATCAATTAAGTGATGGTTGATTATTTTCTGCACCATGCCTACCATTTATTCCTATTTTTTTATCACTGAAATTATTAAAGCATCCGTGAGACGTAAGATTTTTCCTGCATCTCATCTTCATCTGTACATTGATCCTTCAGACAAAAAATGTCTGTTATCTAGAATCTGCAAAATACTTTGTACCTTTTAATATATAAATTTTGTAATGGCCCTGGGAAGCATATTGATTCAAGCAAAAAGTACTTTTGTTTGGAAATGCACATCATGTTGTTAATCTTTATTGATTGCTTCATTTAAAAAAAGAGATCCATTTCCGACACAGGGGTAAAAGTCACAGGATATCACATTTCTTCTACAGTCATATCTTTTATCACATCTCTTATCCAGCCAGCTTATGCATTTCCTTATATTTTCATCATACATTTTTCATTTTTCAACAGCCATCTCTCTGAAACAGCCAATCTCTATATAAGGTGGCTCCTTTAAGAGAGGGTACACTGTGTTTTCTATGTTTAAATGAACTACAGACTTACAGTATTGTGGATTACTATTAACTTTTAGTAGTTATGTTTAAAAGGTGTATTTTTGTGATCTTTTTCAAGACCTGTCAATGATTTTAAATTTTTTTCTGACTAAATCATAATTAAGCTTCAAATGTAATTGGTCATAGCTAAATCTAAATCATTAAAGACCATCATAAATAATGACTGTTACATGCAATATTAACTTGTAGGGATTTGAATCCGTCAGTGTCAATGGCATAGTATCCATTCACTTTTACCAAATATAGTTTGTATTACTAATAATGCTGCCTCTAACTGCTTGGATACGTGAGAAAGCTTGCCAGTTGCTTCCCATGGGTTGGTGGTTCTTACTGATAATTTCCAGGGTTCTTCATCCACAAGTTACACTGGGTGCCATGTATAGCCTGTCATGTGCTGAAAAATAACATCAAACCCATAACAACAACTATTGATAATAATAATACTAACAGACTGTGTTCTTACTAAAATTCATAACCAATTTTATATTGGCCATTGAGGTTAGTGTTTGTATTGAAAGGGAGCAATGCAGATTTAGGTAAACGATTAAATATTTATCTCTCATGGATATTGTTTCACTGATAGTACTTGAAAGAATAGTTGAAAATTCTTTAAAAGGAAATTGACATAATTACTCAGATAATGTTACTCAGATATAAATATAAAGTTACTTGTAAGACATAAAGAAAAGAAAATGTCAAATAATAATACAAACATATTTTGGAGCAGTCTGTTTACTATCTGGTCTTATATAAACTAGGATCACTTCATCACTCCAAAACCATCAGTGTTTTCAATACTTTGATTATTATATGACACTTATATTCCAGTGTATGTGAGCACTATATGATAATTTCTTACAGATTACAGATGTGACTCTAGAATTGGGTACTAGGACAGCCCGTTGTGCCCAGCTGCACTGGATGGGGCCTGGTGGAGATGCTGTTGCCCAGATTCAAACTGCCCAACATCTGCTGCCCAAGCAACCTGTCTGCCCCATAGAGGATACTCTGAACTGGGATTCTGTTGAGGCTCAAGGGTTGGCCAGGTACTCTTGTCAACTTGACATTCAATATATAGTAAACACCTGTACACTTCCTACTGAGTGATTACTTTCCCTATCCTGTATATAGATGAGGGAAGATAATTTTTTTCAATCAATTCCTTATTTTTTTTATATATTTAGTTTTAGCAGTTTTTAGAAAGAAAATTTCAGGTAAATTAGCACATCACATTAGGTGCATCTATGACATAATGTAAGTGACGTGAAAAGTTCTTTGAAAACCTACCATATGTAAACCTACCATATATACTTGCTTATAAGTCAAGTCAAACTGCAAACAACAAAGATCCTGATATGCCATAGCGTAATGTGCCTGCAGATCCTGGTCTATGCTGTTTGTTCTTCTGTTTCCTACTGACAAACTGCATAGATCCAGATCTGCTGGCACATTATGCAATGACAGAACTGGGTCTGTGCAGTTTGCAGTTGGACTTATAAGCGAGTATAATCAGTATCTACTTATTAGGTATTACATACTTTTTCTTGCCCACTGGACCCTAAACTATATCATTCTGTCATGACTTAGGGGTAGATAAGAATATGTGTTGTATGTGATTTCATCATTCAATTTTCATATTACAGTGTGACCCCACTTTAAAACGGTGGTTGGTGTCAAATGAACCTGACCATGTTATAGACAGAACCGTGTTATAACCAACTAAGTCTGTTAGCTGAAGAAAATGATGCATTTACCTAAAATATGGCCAGGGTGTGTGATGTGTGTGTAATAAACCGGGGTACAAAACTACATGCTTTTGATTAAATGAAGATTAACTAGTCTGAAAACATTTGTATATTGACAACTTACATTTGTATTGTACAATCTATAGTCAGTTGAGTACTGTACATGTATATAAGAAATCTATGAATTCGAGTATTCATCGCATGTTATAAAATTTGTGTATGACTCACATCCCGTTAGAAAAAACAACACACATAAAAGAACAGTAGTCTAAGTCCGATTGTCACTAAACAAGTCACTACAACTGTCGCAAAAAGCATGTGGCTATAGTTGTTTACGTGCTACATGTACATGTACTTAATTTGGCCTGTCATCTTGCCAAGGCTACCCAGGGGATGAGGCTATTGATAAGGAAAGGAAAATGTAAACAAATTAAAAAGTTTAAGAAACATATGTGCAAGATACTGCATCTTCAGTTCATTTGACTTCCAGATATCTATAGTTTCAAAAGACTGGAAATTTAATTGCATGTTATCCCGCCATTGGTAGTGACTGAAATCATAATTTATTTCCTGCAAAAATGAAACTTTCACAGCACAATAAACATGTTCCAGTAACTTTGGAAAATGCAACATCCTTCAGATTCCAATGCTTTTTTACAAATTTGATGCTCACTTTCTTTGATGTAATTGTTTTTTGTTTTTGTTTATTATTGAAGACAGTCTGTAGTCATCTTTCTTTGATGATGGGTGCATGTGTTATTGGCGTTACTTCTAAAGGACAGCTTTGAAGGACCAAACACGTCTGTTTTTTTTTTGCGAGGCAACATCAAATAATTTTAGAACATTGAGACTGAATTTTTTTTTTTCATTTGCTTAGTATTTATACAGAATGATTGGTGCTTCAAAGGTAATCAGTTTTCTTTGAAGTTCAGAAAACTTTCTTTTCTGTGTACGTTTTCAAAACAGAAAGGAATTAACCGTCATTTGGTTGATTGTAGCAATTTCTGTTCCTGCCTTCCTTCAAAAGTTGGTCGATTTTCATTAGTCCTGGTAGTATGACTATTGGATAGACCAACAAGTAGATTTTCATTTTTATGGGTGGGGGTTTCATGAAATTTCTGGTAATGGAGTGATGCTCCCTTCCACACATATGTAAGAAATTATATATAAAATAAAAGGCCAACAGGTGTTCTGTTCTGACAGGGATTACTAAAGAAAATGTGAGTGTTCAGAAAGATTTAATTCTGTGAGGGAAAAGAAGAGGAATTTTATTTACCATCCACATGCAAAGGTCAGCCTAAATAAATATATTAATTACTTGTGAGCGGCTGATAGTCAAACACTATTTTGTACAAAAGATCCATTATGAGATAGTGTTTCATCTGATTGATTTCCACTACCAGAAATTTAAAAAAGAAATTAAAAAAATGCAGAGCTCTCAAGCATATAGTACTCAGGCCAGATGTTAGAATAAGCGAATTATGATATAACAATGTACTGTTAAGATGGTTTGTCAGTATGAACAAAGAATTTTTTTATCTAACAATAAATAAATCCCAGTGCATTTTATATTAAGGTTGTGGCTTCCTTTCATGCTGCTTCTGAATTGCATTATTCAAACCCAAGGTTGTATATACAAGTTTAAACGGCCAAAAATGTTGCAAAAAAGTTATCCAGTTGGAATGTTTTGTCGCAAAATCACAGTGAAAGTCACAATTTATGACATTGCCGAAGCCAGCTTGATCAATAAATAAACTTTTTACAAGTTATTTTTCATACTTTTAAGAAGAAAAAACTTTCTTCCCTATGAGAAAAATTCATGTACATGAAATTGCACAAGCCATGACACGATCGTCTTGTATTAATTAGTATTCATACACGATATCTTCACCAAAATGATAATAAACTTTTTTGCATTACTTTTCATACTTTCGAGACAGAAAACAAAAATTTTTGAGTTTGAGAAAAATACACAAAAATGAAATTTCAGGAGCCATGCCAAAATCATGTTCTATCAGATGTTATGTTATAACGGTGCATGCTATAGCGGAATCACACTGTATAACGCACCTTGAATCTTTGTGATGCTATGTAAATGACATAACTGCTTCAAGATAAGTGCCAGATGTACACAGACTTTTTTCCATATGTATTTTGTTGTTTTTCCATATTGTGTTTTATAGACTTGTAATAGGCAAGAAAAATATTCTTTACCGTGTATCTCTGGACAGAATAGGAAAATCTGATCCACAGAGAATAATATTTATATTAGGGCAAGATTGTCCCTAGTGAATATTTATCTGCTTGCATTAAAGTTTTATTTCCTACTTACATAGGAGAAGATTCTTTTAGTCTGTCTCTAAACAGAATTTATTATAACTCTGTTTAGCAAGTGAGAGAGAGAGAGGTGGTGGCTAGAGAAATGCCACACTAGGGATCTAAATTTGTGAGCTGGTGTTTGATTAATTATAACCTTTTGAGGACATTTTTCATTCTTTTATCTGTTCTGGTCAAACCTGATATGGCAGACACCTTAGTACACAGACACCTAAAAGAAAATGGTATTGCTCAGATGTCTATTATGGCTGACACAGCAGCCATCTTGCAAATCTGGTTATCACCGCTTCTCACACATGGATGAGCATGAGGTTTTCACAGAAAGACTTATTATGGTGTCTACTTGGTCCTAATGGTGCTGCTCTGAGGACCAGTATGGCCAGCATGGGGGCCATCTTGCAAATCTTGTAATAGCTATTCCTTTCTTCATGGATGGCCATATCAACATGAGGTTTTCACTAAAAGACATGATTCCAAGCTGGTGCTAAATCTAAATAAAAATAGTGCTGACCTTATGTCTGGTTGTTGTTCCAGCAGCTCCTCCAGCACAGAAAGTCATATTGATTTAAGGGTTGACATAATGTTGAACCTAAATGAAAATACTGCTGATCTGACATGCAATAAGGCTACCACAGTAGCCACCTTGAAGTCTTCTTATCACTACACAGAAAGTCATATTGACATGGTGTTTTATGATGTCTGGTTAGTGAAAATTAATGAAAATGATATCAATCTGATGTCTAACATAATTGCCACAGTGGTCAGCTTGAAAATTTTGTTACGTCTACTTCTGACAGAATGAATGGTCATATCCCATCGGTTTTCACTAAAAGACTTCTAATAATGTGTATTTGGTTCTGAATAACAATGGTGCTGACATGCATCCAGTATGCAGCCATCTTGAAAATCTTGTTATTGCTACTCTTAAATGGAAAGTCATTTTGACGTGGGGTTTTCTTCAGAAGAGTTCTTATAGTTTCTAGTTGAACCTAAATGACTAACCATCAGTATGGCTACCATGATAACTATCTTGAAAATATTTTTATCCCTACTCCACTCAAATTAGACCACTCTAATGGCCTAAGTGGTTAAAGCATAAGCCTCTGATTGCAGGTTCGAATCCCAGGTGAGTCATACAAAAGACTTATAAAAGTGGTACTTGCAGCTGCCTCACATGGCATTCAGCATTAAATGGTTAGTGTTAGGACTGGTCAGCCTGGTGTCAGGATAATGTGTCTGGGTGGGACATGATGCCACATGTCTGTGGCATGATGCTCCGGTGCTAGACATCACTATAAACTGCCACACTGCAGACTTTGTAGTGATATGACTGCAAATATGTTAAAGCTATTTTGAAAGTCCAAATCACACACACATATGCCACTCAAATGAATGGCTTTATCAACAAGCTTTTCTTCAAAAGACTCTTGTTTTATTATTAAGTTTTGTTAATGATATTGCAGTCTTGGCCTTGTAGAGGAAGATTGTAGGTTGCAAGTAAGAATAGATAATATAAACGATAATTTTGCATTATGATTTCAGTCAGAATCATAGTTGATGACTCTACCAAATGTTGTAATATAAAGATGGTATTCAAATGCATTTTGTGCAATTTTAAAATTATTTGCTGATGACCATGATTACAAATCCTTTGAATGTAATTAATATTTTCACTAGAATTCTTAATTAATTTTAACTCGTCATGCATTTATTACTTAATTTCACTGCTAGATTATTTCAACATTTTCATTGCTGGATTTTCATTTATTGAATCAAGTATTGCAAAATAGTTTTTAGTAGAGATCCTATTGTCCCTAAAATTTCAGCCATTTAGCATTTTGTGCAACACTTGGAGTCACAGTTGTATGAACTTTGATGCATTTTGAGTGTACTGTCTAAGTTGATAAATAACAATTTTATTGCTTTCCTTGACTCTTCTTTTTTACAGGTTTCACTATATTTTGATCTATGTTAATTACTTTTATAGAGTCATCCCACGAGCCTCCCTCTTGGACATACTGATAGAGCATCACCAACCCTGTCTACAGAATGAATTCTATGTCTGCCAGCTGACCATTACCAACAAAGAGGATACAGTTATCTCAAATGTTAGGTGAGAAGTGAATATGGATATGCAATATGGACTATAGTATTGCAGATGTTTGGTAAGAAGTGACTAGGGATATGCTGTATTGAGCATAGCTATCTCAAATATTTGGCAAGAAGTGAATAGGGATATACTATATAGAGCACAGCTATCTCAAATATCTGGCAAGAAGTGAATAGGGATATATTATATAGAGTACTGTTACTTCGAATGTTAGATAAGAAGTGAATAGAGACATGCAAAAGAGTTAGGAAAGAAGTGAATAGGGATATGCTATACTGAGTACAGTTATCTCAGATATTAGGTAAGAAGTCAATAGGAGTATGCATTATAGCATACAGCTATCTTGCATGTTAAATGAGGTGAATAGGGATATGAAATATAGAGTACAGCTATCTCATTTGTTAGACAAGAGGCAAGTAGGGATATGCAGTATAGAGTACAGTTATCAAATGTTGGCAAGAAGTGAATAGGGATATGCAATATTGAGTGAGTTTTGCATAGTGCTCATTTTATATGAAGTACATTAAACTTCGAAACTTGAAGATGCCTTAGGCTCCTAACGTTTGTTCCAGTTTTTAGTTATTTGGAGTTTTCAAGGCAGCAGGCAATATAAATCTGCAAGCTGGGACTGTGCAAGTCATTTTGAGTGATGATGGTTATTTGATCTGTTGATGTCTGAATTTTAAAGGCTGCATGCAGGAGAAAGTTGCTATTTGTGTGATGATATGACCTCATGTTTAGCACAAAATGGAAATCTCTCCATCAAATATATTACCTGATCCAACCACCCCTTTTGTTGTTTGGGTGTGTGTATGTGGGCAACACTGACTTGTTGGAACATTCTGATCCAAGCATGGAAAGGATGGAATTCATTTTTAAGGTAGCAGTAGAAATGTACAGAATTTTGCCTCCATCAGAATGCACTCTACCAACGTTCAATACAATTTACAAGGTCAAGGTCTTGGTGCACGTTGATGAACATGATGAACATCCATCCTTTAGAATTTTACCACAATCATCAGAGATTGCAGAAATCTGCAGGCATCTCTTGGATAAAATTCACAACTCCAGTAATTAAAAAGCCTTCTTTTTGGGGAGCCATTTGACATTGGTTCAAATCATATATTGATGTTTCTTCTTCAGATGTTTACTGATCATAATACTTTAGGAATACTGCCACATTTTTGAAAATCCACTCCTCCTAGGCTAAAATATTAGCTGTTGAGCTAAAGTTGTCTTCCAGCATATGTGACAGTCAAGCTAGACTCGAACTTTAGGGAGAAGTGACTTTTCCTTCAGACAGAGTGGGAGAAGTAAGAACTGAACAGGGAGAAGTGGGAGCAAAGCAAGAAACACAGTGTGTGTGTGTGTGTGTGTGTGTGTGTGATTTGTGCATATGTGTGTATGTGCGTGTATGTTTTTGTTCGCTTATTTGAATTAAGTAACGCATTTCACATTAGTTTTAAGCAATACTTTTTATGTACAAGTACAAATTGTTTGGAATTGTATGTACATTATAAATATATTTGGTATGTGTTTACAAAATACCATGTTCGTATGCAGTGTATTTTGGCCAAATGACTTCAAATGAGAACAATAGAAGATTTACATTGTAATGAATTTACCGAGTAAACAGATTGCAATTGTAATTGGTAAAATTGTTTAATCATCTACATTCAATCAAGAATTTTTTTAACTTTATCAAAGTTCACTATAAAATGGCAGTTGAAAAGATTTCTAAACTTGTTTGAAACAACCCTTGTACCATGTACATTAGAGCAAATGCATGTCTTTCAGATAATACTGTTCATCCTGATTTCTTTGCTGCCAATGAAACATTACCATATCTGTCCATAGATAACACACTAAAGAATTAAAGTAATCATATGAATGAATGAAACCCTTCTTTCCAACCAATTTGACTCAGACAGCATATAAGTGCATCTGTTTTTAGAAAAAGCAGTTTTCTTAATGTAAACACTGACTTTATAGATACAACAGTCCACTGATAGGATTACAAATGTAAGGTTTTATTATTCGTCAGTGTACTTGTAGTAATGTTAGGCATTAGTTAAATACTAGCTGCTTTGCTGTTTTTTCTTTGATTTTCTCAAAAATGTGTGGGACCTAAAAAATTGCATTTCTATGCTAAATCTTGAATAACATAATATTTAGACTCTGCTTTCTAAGAATTTAATATTTTTCAGAATATATTTGCCCAATGGTTTACAAAATTAGACAGGGTCCCAATTGGCTGAGTGGTCTAAAGTGCTCACCGTTATGGATCACTGCCATCTCATCTCTGTCTGTGTGGGTTTGAGTCTTGGATTTGGCCAATGTGGGTATGTGAGAAAGCTTGCCAGCAGCTTCTCGTGGGTTGGTGGTTCTTTCTGGGGTTTTCCTGGGTTCTTCCTCCACCATGTATAGCCTATCCTGTGCAGAAAAATGTCATTAAACCCTGTAACAGAAAGAACAACAACAACAAAAATAGACAGTCTAATGATGTTGTACTTCCCTGACGCAGCAATGTCCACCATTATTTCCCCATGACAGGTTCACTTACAGTTCCAAACAGATTTTATCAAGAAAATAATGTGCACATAGCAGTTAAATGCTAATTTTACTGATTCTTTTTTTAAAATACAAATTGCTTTTACATACTATTTTATAAGTTTTGAAACACAAGTTTGTATGTTTTTATCATCAAATGATAACTTGCTTAATCATGCAGTGATAGTTGCTAACTTACTAGGGAAAGGGTTAATCATCAATCAGCAATCAAAACACATGTCTGTGAATGGGGCAAGAGTTTGTCAGTGCAATTGATATAAACACTAGCTTGATGGCTTGAAGTATACATTTAACCTTGAGCTATAACATAACATACCTGGCTAAGGTGAGAGAGCATTTCAGAAAGTTGGTCACTCAATGTACCTAAAAAATCACGGGGCAAAGTTGTTTTTTGCTTTCCTAAAAGAAGAAGGCAAAGTTTACATTCTTTAGGTGACTTAGTCGCCCACTTCGCCAGGTAGCATGACCCCTAAATAGGTATTGGCACCAATACCCAGGGGTGCTTTGTTTCTGTTTTAACTTGTGCTGTGTATCACACTCACATGAGTAGCACACTCACATGAGTAGCATTCTCACATGAGTAGCACTCTCACATGAGTAGCAATCTCACATGAGTAGCACTCTCACATGAGTAGCATTCTCACATGAGTAGCACTCTCACACGAGTATCACTCTCACGTGAGAGCCCTCACAAACAAGCATCATAAGTTTCTGGTGTTCAGCTATAAGACATCATACAAATTATGTCGTCTGATACACAAGGTGATCAAGTGAAATTTATTTCCAAAAATTGGAATAATTTCTATCTTTTGCATTCCTTGTCATTTAATTCATATTTTGTAAAAAAAATTCATAAATTGCATTTGATTGAGTTTGAAATAGGGATGCCTTGGTTGTTACATATTTACACTAAATAATCTTGTGATGGTATTTGTGACATCATACAGTGTTATTATACATGTTACATATAGAATGATAATGAAAGGGTATACTGACCTAAATCAAACAGCAATAATGTGATAATAATGTTCTGTAACTAGGAATTCACGCCCAGTCTTTGTTGTATTATGATTTTGATAGGGAGGTTAACAAAAGAAGCAGTAACCAGTTTTATATCTGCCCATGAATACAACGTCCTGCATATTTAGAATTTTTTGTGATCAACATAGCTTTGAAATTTGATATTTCAAGTCAGTTGCTACAGTAAAACCTGTTATGAGAGACCGCCCCTTCTGCCAACCAAAAGCGGTCTCTCAAGACAGGTGGTCTGTCATAAGAGGTGTGTGAAAATGGACTGGTTTTCAGGGTCAATAGTTAACATTGTTGAAAAATAAATAATACCCATACTCACTGTACATGTATCATGTCCTTTATTCATAAATGTTGTTAAATATTGCATGCATTCCTCACAAATAATCTTTATATAATAAAGATATACATCTATCAAACAACGAGAATAAAATTTATATTTCAACATCACATTAATATGTACAAAAAATGAACAGTTAGATATGATGTATATATCTTATTCTATACACTTATTCACTTGTTTTTTAAGAAATCCATTATACTTCTTTGTTGACATGTTTTACTCGGCTGTTTGGTCTGAACATGTATCTCAATTATTGCCTTTTCCTGAATCACTTTTCCACTTACTGGTATGTTTTTACTCCTCGCAACACAAAACCACTCCCATACTCGCTCGTTCAGATCTCCATAAGCTGTCCGTCGTGCCGTGGCATATTTCCTCTGTGCTTGTGCACCTTTCTGCCATTTGTTTCTAATGGACTCCTTGTCTTTGATTACATTTTGAACTTGCGTTTTACCGACGCTTAAGCTGACTGCTATTTTGCGAGCAGTCTCCCCTTTTTCATTTCTTTCAATGACATTAATCCTTTCATCCAGTGTTAAAATTTTTCTTTTTTTCAGCAGAGGTTCTGCCATTGTTATCAGTGTTGACGTTATAAAGACTATCGGTTTTTATCAGGTTTTGGGGAAATGTGGAATAAATATATATTATGTACCAATGAATGAAACCAAAAGAAATAATTAACTCATCAAGAAACAATACATTTATTCTGAGACAAAGTTTAAATCAAGAGCGTTATAGCTCGATAAACAAAGGTTGCGACCATCTGCACCCAGGTAAACAGATAGTGGCTTGGTGAAACACTAACAAAAGAAATAAAAAATAATTTAAAAAAAATCCAGAAATGATTCTCACTTACTAGTATTAAAGACAATGAGCTCTTTCACCCTCCAGGACTTATGGATTAACTGGAAAGACAAACGATGTACTCAAACCTACACTGAAGCCCTTTCAAAAAATTTCTCACTGGAACATAAGGACTACCAGCGTTTTGTGAGTTTTCATAAAGATAAAGAAAAATACAAACCTCTAAATTGACTGCGTATATCCATCATTACTCTCTTTGATGTTACTCTTACTGGCTATTCACATGACTTTGGCACTACAATGGTGGTTAGTGACATGTACTTTAGTCTGGTTTACTGCAGTTTACAAATGACACCATACGCTGGAGTTGTAAATTTCACAAAACTGATACTGTAGAAAGACACATTCTTTTTAAATACTTTATTAGAGCAATCTTTACCATGTGTGCAGTCTTTGTTACAAAGGATTAAATGATGGTTAGAGGTGTTTATCTCGATATATGGTTGTTCAACTATAGTGTTATTTAATGTGCACTTTGTTTGCATACTACATTTATCCTGAGCTCTAGTGTTTACAAAGGATTAAGTTAAGGTCAGTGGTGTCAATCTGTTGTTTTTTTTTGGCGAGACGGTCGTTCATAGCAGTGTCAAAATGCATATTTTGCCAAGAAATCGCGGTCGCTGGTCGCGTTCAGCTGGTGGTCATTCATAACAGAGCGTTTATATAGTAAAATCGATCCGTGCATTACGATTGTGGTCGGAAATGACAGGTGGTCGCTCATAGCAGAGGTCGCTCATGACATGTTTTACTGTATAGAAATTTTTTAATAGGAGTTTTTTTACCTTTGGTTTTCTTGACCTCATTATACATAATGGTTTTGTCTTACTTGTAAAAAAGTGTTTTGATATTGTATACCCTTAATATGTTTGCCCATCTGTTCATTTGTCTGTCTGTCTGTTGCCTGGCCTTGAGTAACCAGTAGAGTGCTGATGTGCCTTTAAACTCTATACATGTATACTATATACTATACTGTTTTCTCCTAAATAGCTGGGAAAAAGTTCGCTCAACTTAAGATGATTGTTAAATGTATATCAACAAAGTATAAGCATTAACATCTTTCGAAGGCTTTAATCAATTCATTGACTTTTTTCTTTTCAGATTGAGCATAGAGACTTCAGAATCAGAGGCAGAAGATCAGACAAGTATGAACTCTATGTTTCAGTCAATTTTTGTGTTACATATATTACCTTTACATGCACTCCCTCTGTTTGACACTCACACTTTGAGTCTCATTCTGTCTGACTCTTACTCTCACTCTAATTTTATTTGTGCTCAAGTTTTAGAGATGTTGAATTATGACCTTATGCCAAAACTGAGAGAATTTATGGATTCATTTTCATGAGTGGTGTAAAACAACTACTTGCAGAGAAGTATGGTTCTTTCATATGATTCTTGTGGGTAGAAGACATCCCTGTATCAGTTGGGATAATAAGTATATAGGCTTAAAAAGAATGTGACCTTAAAATTGCTCAGTCAAAGAGCAAATGTATTGCTTTGTCCCTTTATTATTCAGAAAGAGAAGTCTCTCTTGTTTCTTGTAAGAAATTGTAAAAACTTTGCATCCCCACTGTTGATTAGCAAATGATCTGTTACATGACCAGTTCGTGGAATAATTTTGTTTGCTGCTTTTTTCAGTCTTGATTACAAAGTGTAAATCTGTAGAGTTTCTTGTAGTGTCTATGAATCTTATAGGCATCAACTTTCACAGAAAATTAGGCCTGGCAATCACTATTTTCTTGGTTGTCTCCCTTTTCCCCACCTGTAGGTGGCTGGTGTGTAGGTCTGTAGAGTTATAGTTGTATCTTATCCCTTTCACTTGTGCATACCATTCGACTCTGTGGATTGTGTGCAGTCACTGAACTTTATAAATACGTTCTAAAAGTCAGAAATTAAAGACAGAAAATAAAACAAATTTTTACCATATAGGTAAATCAAAACAGTGATCTAAATATTTATTGTTTTACAGCTCATCTTTGCCTAGATAAAGCTATATTTGGTGGACACATTGTATCCAACATATCCAAAGTTTCATTGGATGAGCTTGCACCTGGAAAAAAGGTAACACTATAATTGGTTTATATTTTAAAAAGAAGAGCAAATCGATTCAGTCATAATAATATTTTCTCACAAGGAACTTCTACTAAATTATACTTTCAGTTCATATGTTACTTCAGAGCATGATATCCTTTTTGATTGCAATCACTTTCTCTCTCTTTTGTTTCACAAGAATATGAAATAATAATTGAAAGAATTGGAAGTCAAAATAAGTGAAGACTTTCAGTTTATTATCTTTTGAGCTTATAAATGTACATAAAGAATGTTATGAGCTTGTGTTTTTTTAAACACTGCTATCACCGATAAATGAAAGATTTTCAAAATATTTTGAGCTCGTAAATGCACATAAAGAGTGTTATGAGCTTGTGTTTTTGTAAACACTGCTATCACCGATAAATGAAAGATTTTTCAAAATATTACAGATTTTTCAAAATATTGTAAATGTTAATTATAAGTAAAACCAAGACTACAGTAAGTGGCACATGGAGTTATACTGGTTTTCATGGATTAGAGTCATGCTGTGGGTATAATAGAAAACTTAAACATACATAATAGAAAATCTAACTTAAAAATTTAACTTAAACTTAAAAGTAACATACATAATGGAAAGTTTAACTTAAAATATTTAATTTGAATTTAAAAGTAACAAAATTAATAGAAAATCTAACTTACAGAATTTAATTTAAATGTTAAAAGTAACTTACTTATATCCAATGCTTTGCAATATCTAATCCATATTTTTTCTTCAAGGGTTTAATTTAAAAATGGCCTGGTTCATTTTACTTAAATTATCACCTTTCATTATTGTTCCCTTTAAAAGTCTTTATCTCGAATTAGAAAATGATGTTTTTCAAAAGACCCCTATCCCCGCTGGGTCCACCAGAAATTAAAGATGAATTTATTTATTCTTATAACAATTGCCAAAAAGTAACATTTCATGGAGGTTCTATTAGTTTAACTCGTTGCATGTAGAAAACATCCTATTTTGTTACAAAGTTGGCACACATGATATCAAGATTTTGAAGATTTCATCAAAATGCTGGAACATCTTGTTCAGTGAATGATGGCTATGAGTATACTGATTCCAGGAGTTGAATAGATGGATACAATCATGTTAAAGTTGTTATGCTCCACCGAGAATGTGGTATTACCTTGTCCATCCATCCATCCATCCATCTGTTGTGCCAAGCTTTCCTTTTATGTAAGTTTTTCAAGCACTTTAGTGGGGCAGTGTGTTCCATAAACACATTCCTGGTTTCAGAGCAAAGTCTAATTATGCTTTTTGTCAGGTTTTTCTTAATGAATCAAGAAAGTCAATTTTGGTTACAAAATTAATTTACCTAGTGTATGTACTTGCTTGGTAATTTATTTTATATTTTGTTGTTACCCTTTTCTTGAAGAATAAATGTACATAAATTTCATAAGATTTTACAAAGTGTGTGTATTTGTGATTTGGATTTTTAATGTAACATTTACAATTTTCCAGTCACATCGCCATGATGTCTGCAGTGTGGTTTTGCAAAGTGCATTGCCATTGTGATGACTGTGTTATTAAGGGAAGGCATAAAATGATCTGATTAAAGGGAAATTCCAGAAATAAACTTGGACAGTGGTTTTTGGAGGCACAAATAAAATGCACACATTATCCATCAAATTTTAACTGAGGTTACCAACTGTTTTTTGTATGCAGTGTAATCCAAAAATCAATGGAAATTTGTGCCTCTCATCCTTCACTTTTAGTTCTGAGGTGGTTCTGACATATATTCTAACTGAAACGTTTGCTTTTCCAGAGTTCCAAAACATTATTCATTAAATGTCTGCAAACTGGAAACAGAACCATTTTCATATCTGTAAGTATACCTTGTAATGACTTTGTAAAATGTTATTATTTTTCATTATGTTATATTGCACACCATCCTTTAATAGATTTACATTGCTCTCTGTCTCTCTCACTATTTCACTTCATTTATTGTTTTTGAAAGAAACATTGAAAGTACATGTGTTTTTATTGTACATGCCCAGGTAATTGACGTTGTACCAGCTCTGCATATAACTGTATGTACTCACACACAGCTGGATTTGTGCTATTTGTTAGGACTAATCGGTCAAGTTGCAATGTTTACCAACTTTGTAAATGTATACATCGTAAACTTTAACCTAAACAATGCAGTTTAATTGAAACGATTTGCATTGTAGGCTTACATTGGCAGTTATTGATATATAAACTGATGACAGTGTGCATGCAGGTTGTAGTTCTTTCATTTACTCTACATCTTTTTCCACATAATGTAATGAGATTCAGGTTTCAAGACATGTCCTTCACGAGTATAGCTGACAATTTAGGCAAACCACCTTCAGAATCTTCCTTTAAAAAAAGGTATGGGACATAGGAATGGATTTAAACCACAGTCACAGGCAAGTGGAATTCTTAAAATGGAACCCGGGTTTTGGACACATAAATGATCTTTTTTCTTACACTCTGCTTACTGAATAGACACTATACTTCCAATCAAATTTCACAAGCAGTAATTAAATACATTTAGTTTTGTACAGATAGCTCATGAGTTTACAGTACTTTGAAATTTTTTATTTGTATGTTTTCACTTAATACAAGCAGTTATTGATTAAGTGAACTTAAAGTAATAATTTAAGCATATCAGTTTAAGAAATTGAAGATTTGGTCAGTTTCTAACATGCAAACTAGATTTTTAAAATTTATTTGCATATATTTTAACTAGAAAATTCTAAACAATACAAAGATGTCTCGGTGATGAAAAAGTCTAAGCAACATTGTAACAAGATATAATTCTTTTAAATTTGTGTCACAATCAAAACAGCTGCTGCTTTGTGCGATACATCTACCTTTATGTTGCAAATGTTTGTCAGTTGTATCCCTAGGTTTACTATACAAATTCAATTCCTCAGTGTTATAGACAAATTGAAAGTCCCTCCACATAAACTTGCTTCTTAAAAAAATATAATTTTGCCAACTACATTTTTGAAACTCTAAAGCTGAAATGGATTTTGGCCAAATTTTTGGTTATTTTAGATGATATACATTGTGAACTGTCTCTTGGGAGTTAAACATGGGGTAAAGTTTCTCTGAACTTGGTGTCATTTCTAACAATGCCTTGAATATTGACATGACTTCCTGAGTCTTTCTTACTTTGTCTGGATTTTTTAAACTTTCATATTGTTGTCTACCCCATCTAACTCTTACGTTCTTGGCAGAAGATATTGTGAAAAGCCCATAAACTGTTCTTCGCTACTTTACTCTATTCTCCCATTATCCCCAGTGGCAAATGCAGCCATTTTCACACAGTATGACTGCATTTCTTAAAATGAAAAATGTTACATTGTTTTAATAATTTAAAATATATAGCAATAAATCATTCCCAATATTTTATTAGTGGACTGTTATTGACTCTTTCAAGTTGTAAAAGTAGTTCCAGGATGGGTGTGCAAAAGAGAATCACAAGTAGAACAAATGCCAGATCAGTGATGTAAGATTATATGGGTAAATTATAAATCTGTTAATTGGAATGGGTAGTTCTTGAATGCCACATGCATAATTTATTTACACAGTTACTGATTTTGTAAACAGTTACAGACAGTAAACTCAGCTAAGTTATTTGCACCCATAAACATTGCAACCTTACCAACCAGTGGCTCAGACAACATAACCCCTGATCTGTCAGCACATTATCGTGAGGAAATTAGGGTCTATATTGTTATCAGTTGGGTCTGACCTGTACATGAGTAGAGATGGTGGGTTTAGTCAAAACATGACATTGGAATAAACTAATATTTTAAGTTATCAGTATTTCTGTGCCAGTTGGTTTTTGGTATTTTGTATCACCCACATTATTCACATATCTGCCAACCTTTCAGACAGTGTTGGGAAGTTTTTGAGACTCAAAACATTTGTGGTTTCCAAGAAGTTTTTGAGGCTCAAAACATTTATTTTTTGTCCCACGGGAAGTTTTGAGACTCCAAACATTTTTTTTGGTGCTCATAAGGGGAGTCATTGAGATTCCAAATGTTTGTTTTGTGGTCCCTTGGCGAGTCGGTGTGTAGCACCTAAATAAGTAATGTCAGTGCTCATGAAAAAAATTCCCAAACATTCGTCCATGAGATGATTGAGTTGCAAAAGAGTTACTCGTCCCTATCTTCATTATACTCAACTCACCATACTTCTCTAAACTGATTATGCTTTTTCTGGTGAACCACAGGTACTTGACATATGCTTGATACTAAAATTGGTCAAAGTCATGAAAATGTTACATTTTTATATGTGGCACATTAGATAAACATATATTAAGACTCAAGGTTTATAACCCAAGAAAATTGCAGTTGCACATATAGCCCTGCATTTCTTAGTGCTATTCACATGTATATTGAAACCTTCAGTATTCTATGTGTCATACCTTTCCTTTTAGTGAGCTATCACATGTCTTTGTGAGTTAAATATGGGAGAAGTTAAGAGAGACAGATTGTCTAAATTATATGATTTTTCATCAGGTCAGACTTTGTTTACTTGTCAGTGTAATTGCAAACACCATTAAGACATCAAGGGCTAAGTGTAAAACTACAGCACAATATTTTCATAATGTTTACTCATTGTAGTATCAAGCTTCCATCAGATACCTAAGGTAAAAAACAAAAATGTAGTTTTCTTTGCAACATGTTCAAGACTGGCAACAGGTAGGCAGATGAGTCATGCCAGATGTCAAGCAATGTTGAACTTAAGTAGTTGGTAAGAGTCAAAAATGCATTCAGATTTGATTTCAAGATGTGAAGATGCATGTACTGAGCCCAGGGATGAGTATGTTGTAACATTTTGATTAGTCCAGACAATTTTTACTCTGGAGCCCTGGTTGTACAGTTTAGAATGAGTTATATGCTGTTATAAGCTTATAACAAATGACTGGAAATTAAAATTGAATACAAGAAAATAAAATATATTTTCCTTGAAGCATTTATTACACTTTCAAACAAAAAGTAGATGGTAGATTGGAGTATTTGCATGTATAATCACAACACACAGACATGCACACACATGTACACACACTAACAAAATCACAGTCATACTAAAATACAAAATTACTGTCTTTAAAATCCTTATAACTTGTAGATGCAGATTTTGCTGCTCTCAGTAGTCCATTGAATGTTTGAAGGTTATGCAAGTGACATTAATGTTTTATTTGGCATTCATTAGAGACTGGTTGCTATTGTTTAGTAGAAATAAACACTTCCGCATTTGTGACTTGATCTGTCAGTAACAGCTGAAATATTAGTTACTTTTGAGATTGAACACATCAATTATCCCAATGTAGGGTGTTGTTACTATGGCAACAGCTGTTGTATACTCCAGAATGACTAATATCAGTATGTTGTTTGCAGTATGTGCAAAGTAGAAAATGCAACTCCATGCTGCTGTACTTCACAAAGTCAGATTCAGGCATCAGTTAGTTCTGAAATTCAGTTTTTCTAGTCTTTGTAAGCTTTGCAGGTTATACATCTTACCCAGAATTACAGCTGCATTTATTTTGCTTTCAAAAATGAATCAGGTTTACACACTGTTCCTAACTTTACCTTTCCAGCTACCAAAATAATCATGTTTTGCATTTTATGTATGGAGTAAAATCCAACTTCAAAGAAATATTGCTGCTGATCACAAACTAGCCAAAAAGCTTTAATAAAGATAGCTTTAACATTCTTATTCAAATCAGCAAAGTGTAATGGCTTCAGCATTTTCATTCAAGGAAATGAAGTGTAATAACTTTTGTTTCTTCCATATGCATCTCTGATTTACTTACAACAAATTGGGTTGTTCCATTTCATGTGCTTTACCTATGCAAATTAGCCTAATGCACTTTTCATTAAACAGACTAGCAAGGCAAAATAACAATAGCTACTGTTAGTTAGGGAAACCTTAGGAAAGGTATCTTTATTTTACTTCTGAATGCCTTTACCATGTAATTGCTTCTCATAACAGTATGAACTGCTCAGTGGTAATAGTTTTCCATGGAAATTAGGCGTAAAGCTATGCAAACCATGACTTTACTATTTAAACAGGATATAGGTTACTGGTATATAATGTTGTATCAAGAAAGTTCTATCTTACTCTTTTTTTCTTTTCAAGATTTATAAGAAATCTTTTGAACATGAATGTATCGGAGGGGGTATGGGAATTAATAATGGTGTTCTTCATTTGACATCACATGGTATAGCTGATAATCATGCCTTCATAAAAGATTTAGGGAACTTAACAGTTTTTGTAATTTGTTTGCTGGCTGAAATTTTCTGTTTCATTCAGTCATTTCTTATTTTGAATGAATTCAATAAGATGAAGTTAGCCAAAATTATTTCCATAGAGCAAATTGTTTTTCCTTTTAATTTAAGAAAAACCTTTCAGCAGTAAATATTGGTAAACTGATCTTGGTTGAATCTGTTTTATTTTCTTGTGTTCTTTGGGGTTTTTTTTGTCTTCTCAACAGCTTGATGATGACTAATTATGTCCATGTGAAGGAGGATTGCATTAATGTATGCCCAAATTTAAATGCCTTAATCAATAAATTCATAATTTGCTTGTGTTTCTGAGTCATAGTGTCCACTTGATATTAACGTCTCATTCAACCATATTTTTACTTGGCTTCATGAGATTATGGCCATATGATAGTCTGGTGAAATGCCTGATTGATCACTGCTACCAGTATAAGGTGCTTTGGTTAAACTGTGTAGAAGTGAAACAAGAAGAACATTTATTGCTGTCTGATAATTTATCTCGACATATTTTCTGCAAGTTTTCAAACCAAAATTATGTGCACTGGTATATCAGTAAAGATTACTTTGTTAAACGGATTCCAATGCAGAGGTTGTATTATTTGTTGAATTTGTCCATGTTTATGTGATACGAAACATCATCCCATCATCACAGGAAACATGACATCATCCTATCATCACAGGAAACATGACATCATCCCATCATTACAGTGAAACATGATAGCAAATAATTATCATAATGAATGTGATATCATTCCATCATCTTATCACTCTCAGTCAAACATGACATCATCCCATCATCACAGGAAACATGACATCATCCTATCATCACAGGAAACATGACATCATCCCATCATCACAGGAAACATGACATCATCCTATCATCACAGGAAACATGACATCATCCCATCATCACAGGAAACATGACATCATCCCATCATCACAGGAAACATGACATCATCCCATCATTCGCAGTGAAACATGACATCATCCCATCATTCACAATGGAACATGACATCATCCTATCATCACAGTGAAACATGATATCATATAATTATCGTAATGAATGTGATATCATTCCATCATCTTATCACTCACAGTCAAACATGACATCATCCCATCATTCACAATGAAACATGACATCATCCCATCATTCACAATGAAACATGACATCATCCCATCATTCAAAAGGAAACATGACATCATCCCATCATTGCAGTGAAACATGATATCATATAATTATCATAATGAATGTGATATCATTCCATCATCTTATCACTCACAGTGAAACATGACATCATCCCATCATTCACAATGAAATATGTCATCATCCCATCATTCACAATGAAACATGACATCATTCCATCATTCAAAAGGAAACATGACATCATCCCATCATCACAGTGAAACATGACATTTTTCCACAATTACAGTGAAGCATGACATGATCCCACCATTCACTTTGAAACTTAACATCATCCCATCATCACAATGAAGCATGACATCATCCCATCATTCACAATGAAACATGACATCACTCAATCATCACAATGAAACACGTGACATCCCATCACCACAATGAAAAATGATCACAATCGAACATGACATCATCCCATCATTACAGTGAAACATGACATTACTCAGTCATTCACAGTGAAAGATGACATCATCCCATCATTCACATACAGAGATTAATTCAGTCAGAAATAGTTGTTTTAATGCACTGTTCCTTAGGCAGTTAGATTCTTAGTCATAAAACCATTATGATATTGATAAAATCTATATCTTCCATCAAGCTTTGATTTATTTCACATATTCTAAATTCACACAGTTTTTAAAAATTTAATCAGAATTGAATAGAACTCATAGTTAAGCAGAAAACACTGTATTTAGTAATGTTTATCTTCTAGTATAAGGATAATTTGGGGTTACATAGAAAGTAAGTTCCATACTTACAGAATAAATACAGTTTAATGCTTTTTCTTGTTCCTTTAGATAAACTACATGGTGGAAGTGAGGAAAAAGAATCAGGTTATTCCATGTATGTGTCAGAAGAAAGAGATGTTTATGTCGAACTGTGTGGAACCATTTGAAGTCACAGTCAAGATTATGTCCATGAAAGTAAGTTTGGGTGGAAGCAGATAATACATGGATTTCATTTTCCACGCGTATGTTCATTGATGTATGTACTGTTTGCATTAACAGTATCATTTCATTTCATGTATGTACTGTTTGTATTAACAGTATCATTTCATTTCATGTATGTATTGTTTGTACTAACATTATCATTTCATTTCATGTATGTACTGTTTTTATTAACAGTATCATTTCATTTCATGTATGTACTGTTTGTATTAACAGTATCATTTCATTTCATGTATGTACTGTTTGCATTAACAGTATCATTTCATTTCATGTATGTACTGTTTGTATTAACAGTATCATTTCATTTCATGTATGTACTGTTTGTACTAACATTATCATTTCATTTCATGTATGTACTGTTTGTATTAACAGTATCATTTCATTTCATGTATGTACTGTTTGTATTAACATTATCATTTCATTTCATGTATGTACTGTTTGCATTAACAGTATCATTTCATTTCATGTATGTACTGTTTGTATTAACAGTATCATTTCATTTCATGTATGTACTGTTTGCATTACCAGTATCATTTCATTTCATGTATGTACTGTTTGTATTAACAGTATCATTTCATTTCATGTATGTACTGTTTGTACTAACAGTATCATTTCATTTCATGTATGTACTGTTTGTACTAACATTATCATTTCATTTCATGTATGTACTGTTTTTATTAACAGTATCATTTCATTTCATGTATGTACTGTTTGTATTAACAGTATCATTTCATTTCATGTATGTACTGTTTGTATTAACAGTATCATTTCATTTCATGTATGTACTGTTTGTACTAACATTATCATTTCATTTCATGTATGTACTGTTTGTATTAACAGTATCATTTCATTTCATGTATGTACTGTTTGTACTAACAGTATCATTTCATTTCATGTATGTACTGTTTGTACTAACATTATCATTTCATTTCATGTATGTACTGTTTGCATTAACAGTATCATTTCATTTCATGTATGTACTGTTTGTATTAACATTATCATTTCATTTCATGTATGTACTGTGTGAATTAACAGTATCATTTCATTTCATGTATGTACTGTTTTTATTAACAGTATCATTTCATTTCATGTATGTACTGTTTGTATTAACAGTATCATTTCATTTCATGTATGTACTGTTTGTACTAACATTATCATTTCATTTCATGTATGTACTGTTTGTACTAACATTATCATTTCATTTCATGTATGTACTGTTTGTATTAACAGTATCATTTCATTTCATGTATGTACTGTTTGTACTAACATTATCATTTCATTTCATGTATGTACTGTTTGCATTAACAGTATCATTTCATTTCATGTATGTACTGTTTGTATTAACATTATCATTTCATTTCATGTATGTACTGTTTTTATTAACAGTATCATTTCATTTCATGTATGTACTGTTTGTATTAACAGTATCATTTCATTTCATGTATGTACTGTTTGTATTAACAGTATCATTTCATTTCATGTATATACTGTTTGTATTAACAGTATCATTTCATTTCATCTATGTACTGTTTGTACTAACATTATCATTTCATTTCATCTATGTACTGTTTGCATTAACAGTATCATTTCATTTCATGTATGTACTGTTTGTATTAACATTATCATTTCATTTCATGTATGTACTGTTTGTATTAACAGTATCATTTCATTTCATGTATTACTGTTTGCATTAACAGTATCATTTCATTTCATGTATGTACTGTTTGTACTAACAGTATCATTTCATTTCATGTATGTACTGTGTGAATTAACATTATCATTTCATTTCATGTATGTACTGTTTGCATTAACAGTATCATTTCATTTCATGTATGTACTGTTTGCATTAACAGTATCATTTCATTTCATGTATGTACTGTTTGTACTAACATTATCATTTCATTTCATGTATGTACTGTTTGCATTAACAGTATCATTTCATTTCATGTATGTACTGTTTGTATTAACATTATCATTTCATTTCATGTATGTACTGTTTGTATTAACAGTATCATTTCATTTCATGTATGTACTGTTTGCATTAACAGTATCATTTCATTTCATGTATGTACTGTTTGTACTAACATTATCATTTCATTTCATGTATGTACTGTTTGTATTAACAGTATCATTTCATTTCATGTATGTACTGTTTGTATTAACAGTATCATTTCATTTCATGTATGTACTGTTTGCATTAACAGTATCATTTCATTTCATGTATGTACTGTTTGTACTAACATTATCATTTCATTTCATGTATGTACTGTTTGCATTAACAGTATCATTTCATTTCATGTATGTACTGTTTGTACTAACATTATCATTTCATTTCATGTATGTACTGTTTGAATTAACAGTATCATTTCATTTCATGTATGTACTGTTTGCATTAACAGTATCATTTCATTTCATGTATGTACTGTTTGTATTAACAGTATCATTTCATTTCATGTATGTACTGTTTGTACTAACATTATCATTTCATTTCATGTATGTACTGTTTGCATTAACAGTATCATTTCATTTCATGTATGTACTGTTTGCATTAACAGTATCATTTCATTTCATGTATGTACTGTTTGTATTAACAGTATCATTTCATTTCATGTATGTACCGTTTGTACTAACATTATCATTTCATTTCATGTATGTACTGTTTGTATTAACAGTATCATTTCATTTCATGTATGTACTGTTTGTACTAACATTATCATTTCATTTCATGTATGTACTGTTTGAATTAACAGTATCATTTCATTTCATGTATGTACTGTTTGCATTAACAGTATCATTTCATTTCATGTATGTACTGTTTGCATTAACAGTATCATTTCATTTCATGTATGTACTGTTTGTACTAACATTATCATTTCATTTCATGTATGTACTGTTTGAATTAACAGTATCATTTCATTTCATGTATGTACTGTTTGTATTAACATTATCATTTCATTTCATGTATGTACTGTTTGTATTAACAGTATCATTTCATTTCATGTATGTACTGTTTGCATTAACAGTATCATTTCATTTCATGTATGTACTGTTTGTACTAACATTATCATTTCATTTCATGTATGTACTGTTTGTATTAACAGTATCATTTCATTTCATGTATGTACTGTTTGTATTAACATTATCATTTCATTTCATGTATGTACTGTTTGAATTAACAGTATCATTTCATTTCATGTATGTACTGTTTGTATTAACAGTATCATTTCATTTCATGTATGTACTGTTTGTACTAACATTATCATTTCATTTCATGTATGTACTGTTTGAATTAACAGTATCATTTCATTTCATGTATGTACTGTTTGTATTAACATTATCATTTCATTTCATGTATGTACTGTTTGTATTAACAGTATCATTTCATTTCATGTATGTACTGTTTGCATTAACAGTATCATTTCATTTCATGTATGTACTGTTTGTACTAACATTATCATTTCATTTCATGTATGTACTGTTTGTATTAACAGTATCATTTCATTTCATGTATGTACTGTTTGTATTAACAGTATCATTTCATTTCATGTATTACTGTTTGCATTAACAGTATCATTTCATTTCATGTATGTACTGTTTGTACTAACAGTATCATTTCATTTCATGTATGTACTGTGTGAATTAACATTATCATTTCATTTCATGTATGTACTGTTTGCATTAACAGTATCATTTCATTTCATGTATGCACTGTTTGTACTAACATTATCATTTCATTTCATGTATGTACTGTTTGTATTAACAGTATCATTTCATTTCATGTATGTACTGTTTGCATTAACAGTATCATTTCATTTCATGTATGTACTGTTTCTATTAACATTATCATTTCATTTCATGTATGTACTGTTTGTACTAACATTATCATTTCATTTCATGTATGTACTGTTTGTACTAACATTATCATTTCATTTCATGTATGTACTGTTTGCATTAACATTATCATTTCATTTCATGTATGTACTGTTTGCATTAACATTATCATTTCATTTCATGTATGTACTGTTTGTATTAACATTATCATTTCATTTCATGTATGTACTGTTTGTATTAACATTATCATTTCATTTCATGTATGTACTGTTTGTACTAACATTATCATTTCATTTCATGTATGTACTGTTTGCATTAACATTATCATTTCATTTCATGTATGTACTGTTTGCATTAACAGTATCATTTCATTTCATGTATGTACTGTTTGTACTAACATTATCATTTCATTTCATGTATGTACTGTTTGCATTAACAGTATCATTTCATTTCATGTATGTACTGTTTGTATTAACAGTATCATTTCATTTCATGTATGTACTGTTTGTACTAACATTATCATTTCATTTCATGTATGTACTGTTTGTACTAACAGTATCATTTCATTTCATGTATGTACTGTTTGTGCTAACATTATCATTTCATTTCATGTATGTACTGTTTGTATTAACAGTATCATTTCATTTCATGTATGTACTGTTTGTACTAACATTATCATTTCATTTCATGTATGTACTGTTTGCATTAACAGTATCATTTCATTTCATGTATGTACTGTTTGTATTAACAGTATCATTTCATTTCATGTATGTACTGTTTGTACTAACATTATCATTTCATTTCATGTATGTACTGTTTGCATTAACATTATCATTTCATTTCATGTATGTACTGTTTGCATTAACAGTATCATTTCATTTCATGTATGTACTGTTTGCATTAACAGTATCATTTCATTTCATGTATGTACTTTTTGTACTAACATTATCATTTCATTTCATGTATGTACTGTTTGCATTAACAGTATCATTTCATTTCATGTATGTACTGTTTGTATTAACAGTATCATTTCATTTCATGTATGTACTGTTTGTACTAACATTATCATTTCATTTCATGTATGTACTGTTTGCATTAACAGTATCATTTCATTTCATGTATGTACTGTTTGTACTAACATTATCATTTCATTTCATGTATGTACTGTTTGCATTAACAGTATCATTTCATTTCATGTATGTACTTTTTGTATTAACAGTATGATTTCATTTCATGTATGTACTGTTTGCATTAACAGTATCATTTCATTTCATGTATGTACTGTTTGTACTAACATTATCATTTCATTTCATGTATGTACTGTTTGTATTAACAGTATCATTTCATTTCATGTATGTACTGTTTGTATTAACAGTATCATTTCATTTCATGTATGTACTGTTTGTATTAACAGTATCATTTCATTTCATGTATGTACTGTTTGTACTAACATTATCATTTCATTTCATGTATGTACTGTTTGCATTAACAGTATCATTTCATTTCATGTATGTACTGTTTGTATTAACAGTATCATTTCATTTCATGTATGTACTGTTTGTATTAACAGTATCATTTCATTTCATGTATGTACTGTTTGTACTAACATTATCATTTCATTTCATGTATGTACTGTTTGCATTAACAGTATCATTTCATTTCATGTATGTACTGTTTGTATTAACATTATCATTTCATTTCATGTATGTACTGCTTGTATTAACAGTATCATTTCATTTCATGTATGTACTGTTTGCATTAACAGTATCATTTCATTTCATGTATGTACTGTTTGTACTAACATTATCATTTCATTTCATGTATGTACTGTTTGTATTAACAGTATCATTTCATTTCATGTATGTACTGTTTGTATTAACAGTATCATTTCATTTCATGTATTACTGTTTGCATTAACAGTATCATTTCATTTCATGTATGTACTGTTTGTACTAACAGTATCATTTCATTTCATGTATGTACTGTGTGAATTAACATTATCATTTCATTTCATGTATGTACTGTTTGCATTAACAGTATCATTTCATTTCATGTATGTACTGTTTGCATTAACAGTATCATTTCATTTCATGTATGTACTGTTTGTACTAACATTATCATTTCATTTCATGTATGTACTGTTTGCATTAACAGTATCATTTCATTTCATGTATGTACTGTTTGCATTAACAGTATCATTTCATTTCATGTATGTACTGTTTGTATTAACAGTATCATTTCATTTCATGTATGTACTGTTTGTACTAACATTATCATTTCATTTCATGTATGTACTGTTTGTATTAACAGTATCATTTCATTTCATGTATGTACTGTTTGTACTAACATTATCATTTCATTTGATGTATGTACTGTTTGAATTAACAGTATCATTTCATTTCATGTATGTACTGTTTGCATTAACAGTATCATTTCATTTCATGTATGTACTGTTTGCATTAACAGTATCATTTCATTTCATGTATGTACTGTTTGTACTAACATTATCATTTCATTTCATGTATGTACTGTTTGAATTAACAGTATCATTTCATTTCATGTATGTACTGTTTGTATTAACATTATCATTTCATTTCATGTATGTACTGTTTGTATTAACAGTATCATTTCATTTCATGTATGTACTGTTTGCATTAACAGTATCATTTCATTTCATGTATGTACTGTTTGTACTAACATTATCATTTCATTTCATGTATGTACTGTTTGTATTAACAGTATCATTTCATTTCATGTATGTACTGTTTGTATTAACATTATCATTTCATTTCATGTATGTACTGTTTGAATTAACAGTATCATTTCATTTCATGTATGTACTGTTTGTATTAACAGTATCATTTCATTTCATGTATGTACTGTTTGTACTAACATTATCATTTCATTTCATGTATGTACTGTTTGAATTAACAGTATCATTTCATTTCATGTATGTACTGTTTGTATTAACATTATCATTTCATTTCATGTATGTACTGTTTGTATTAACAGTATCATTTCATTTCATGTATGTACTGTTTGCATTAACAGTATCATTTCATTTCATGTATGTACTGTTTGTACTAACATTATCATTTCATTTCATGTATGTACTGTTTGTATTAACAGTATCATTTCATTTCATGTATGTACTGTTTGTATTAACAGTATCATTTCATTTCATGTATGTACTGTTTGTACTAACATTATCATTTCATTTCATGTATGTACTGTTTGCATTAACAGTATCATTTCATTTCATGTATGTACTGTTTGTATTAACATTATCATTTCATTTCATGTATGTACTGTGTGAATTAACAGTATCATTTCATTTCATGTATGTACTGTTTTTATTAACAGTATCATTTCATTTCATGTATGTACTGTTTGTATTAACAGTATCATTTCATTTCATGTATGTACTGTTTGTACTAACATTATCATTTCATTTCATGTATGTACTGTTTGTACTAACATTATCATTTCATTTCATGTATGTACTGTTTGTATTAACAGTATCATTTCATTTCATGTATGTACTGTTTTTACTAACATTATCATTTCATTTCATGTATGTACTGTTTGCATTAACAGTATCATTTCATTTCATGTATGTACTGTTTGTATTAACATTATCATTTCATTTCATGTATGTACTGTGTGAATTAACAGTATCATTTCATTTCATGTATGTACTGTTTTTATTAACAGTATCATTTCATTTCATGTATGTACTGTTTGTATTAACAGTATCATTTCATTTCATGTATGTACTGTTTGTATTAACAGTATCATTTCATTTCATGTATGTACTGTTTGTACTAACATTATCATTTCATTTCATGTATGTACTGTTTGTATTAACAGTATCATTTCATTTCATGTATGTACTGTTTGTATTAACAGTATCATTTCATTTCATGTATGTACAGTTTGTATTAACAGTATCATTTCATTTCATGTATGTACTGTTTGCATTAACAGTATCATTTCATTTCATGTATGTACTGTTTGTATTAACAGTATCATTTCATTTCATGTATGTACTGTTTGTACTAACATTATCATTTCATTTCATGTATGTACTGTTTGTACTAACAGTATCATTTCATTTCATGTATGTACTGTTTGTACTAACATTATCATTTCATTTCATGTATGTACTGTTTGTACTAACATTATCATTTCATTTCATGTATGTACTGTTTGTATTGACAGTATCATTTCATTTCATGTATGTACTGTTTGTACTAACATTATCATTTCATTTCATGTATGTACTGTTTGCATTAACAGTATCATTTCATTTCATGTATGTACTGTTTGTATTAACAGTATCATTTCATTTCATGTATGTACTGTTTGCATTAACAGTATCATTTCATTTCATGTATGTACTGTTTGTACTAACATTATCATTTCATTTCATGTATGTACTGTTTGTATTAACAGTATCATTTCATTTCATGTATGTACTGTTTGTACTAACATTATCATTTCATTTCATGTATGTACTGTTTGCATTAACAGTATCATTTCATTTCATGTATGTACTGTTTGTATTAACAGTATCATTTCATTTCATGTATGTACTGTTTGTATTAACAGTATCATTTCATTTCATGTATGTACTGTTTGTACTAACATTATCATTTCATTTCATGTATGTACTGTTTGCATTAACAGTATCATTTCATTTCATGTATGTACTGTTTGTATTAACATTATCATTTCATTTCATGTATGTACTGTTTGTATTAACAGTATCATTTCATTTCATGTATATACTGTTTGCATTAACAGTATCATTTCATTTCATGTATGTACTGTTTGTACTAACATTATCATTTCATTTCATGTATGTACTGTTTGTATTAACAGTATCATTTCATTTCATGTATGTACTGTTTGTATTAACAGTATCATTTCATTTCATGTATGTACTGTTTGCATTAACAGTATCATTTCATTTCATGTATGTACTGTTTGTACTAACATTATCATTTCATTTCATGTATGTACTGTTTGAATTAACAGTATCATTTCATTTCATGTATGTACTGTTTGCATTAACAGTATCATTTCATTTCATGTATGTACTGTTTGTATTAACAGTATCATTTCATTTCATGTATGTACTGTTTGTACTAACATTATCATTTCATTTCATGTATGTACTGTTTGCATTAACAGTATCATTTCATTTCATGTATGTACTGTTTGCATTAACAGTATCATTTCATTTCATGTATGTACTGTTTGTATTAACAGTATCATTTCATTTCATGTATGTACTGTTTGTACTAACATTATCATTTCATTTCATGTATGTACTGTTTGTATTAACAGTATCATTTCATTTCATGTATGTACTGTTTGTACTAACATTATCATTTCATTTCATGTATGTACTGTTTGAATTAACAGTATCATTTCATTTCATGTATGTACTGTTTGCATTAACAGTATGATTTCATTTCATGTATGTACTGTTTGCATTAACAGTATCATTTCATTTCATGTATGTACTGTTTGTACTAACATTATCATTTCATTTCATGTATGTACTGTTTGAATTAACAGTATCATTTCATTTCATGTATGTACTGTTTGTATTAACATTATCATTTCATTTCATGTATGTACTGTTTGTATTAACAGTATCATTTCATTTCATGTATGTACTGTTTGCATTAACAGTATCATTTCATTTCATGTATGTACTGTTTGTACTAACATTATCATTTCATTTCATGTATGTACTGTTTGTATTAACAGTATCATTTCATTTCATGTATGTACTGTTTGTATTAACATTATCATTTCATTTCATGTATGTACTGTTTGTATTAACAGTATCATTTCATTTCATGTATGTACTGTTTGTACTAACATTATCATTTCATTTCATGTATGTACTGTTTGAATTAACAGTATCATTTCATTTCATGTATGTACTGTTTGTATTAACATTATCATTTCATTTCATGTATGTACTGTTTGTATTAACAGTATCATTTCATTTCATGTATGTACTGTTTGCATTAACAGTATCATTTCATTTCATGTATGTACTGTTTGTACTAACATTATCATTTCATTTCATGTATGTACTGTTTGTATTAACAGTATCATTTCATTTCATGTATGTACTGTTTGTATTAACAGTATCATTTCATTTCATGTATTACTGTTTGCATTAACAGTATCATTTCATTTCATGTATGTACTGTTTGTACTAACAGAATCATTTCATTTCATGTATGTACTGTGTGAATTAACATTATCATTTCATTTCATGTATGTACTGTTTGCATTAACAGTATCATTTCATTTCATGTATGTACTGTTTGTACTAACATTATCATTTCATTTCATGTATGTACTGTTTGTATTAACAGTATCATTTCATTTCATGTATGTACTGTTTGCATTAACAGTATCATTTCATTTCATGTATGTACTGTTTGTATTAACATTATCATTTCATTTCATGTATGTACTGTTTGTACTAACATTATCATTTCATTTATGTATGTACTGTTTGTACTAACATTATCATTTCATTTCATGTATGTACTGTTTGCATTAACATTATCATTTCATTTCATGTATGTACTGTTTGCATTAACATTATCATTTCATTTCATGTATGTACTGTTTGTATTAACATTATCATTTCATTTCATGTATGTACTGTTTGTATTAACATTATCATTTCATTTCATGTATGTACTGTTTGTACTAACATTATCATTTCATTTCATGTATGTACTGTTTGCATTAACATTATCATTTCATTTCATGTATGCACTGTTTGCATTAACAGTATCATTTCATTTCATGTATGTACTGTTTGCATTAACAGTATCATTTCATTTCATGTATGTACTGTTTGTACTAACATTATCATTTCATTTCATGTATGTACTGTTTGCATTAACAGTATCATTTCATTTCATGTATGTACTGTTTGTATTAACAGTATCATTTCATTTCATGTATGTACTGTTTGTACTAACATTATCATTTCATTTCATGTATGTACTGTTTGTACTAACAGTATCATTTCATTTCATGTATGTACTGTTTGTGCTAACATTATCATTTCATTTCATGTATGTACTGTTTGTATTAACAGTATCATTTCATTTCATGTATGTACTGTTTGTACTAACATTATCATTTCATTTCATGTATGTACTGTTTGCATTAACAGTATCATTTCATTTCATGTATGTACTGTTTGTATTAACAGTATCATTTCATTTCATGTATGTACTGTTTGTACTAACATTATCATTTCATTTCATGTATGTACTGTTTGCATTAACATTATCATTTCATTTCATGTATGTACTGTTTGCATTAACAGTATCATTTCATTTCATGTATGTACTGTTTGCATTAACAGTATCATTTCATTTCATGTATGTACTGTTTGTACTAACATTATCATTTCATTTCAAGTATGTACTGTTTGCATTAACAGTATCATTTCATTTCATGTATGTACTGTTTGTATTAACAGTATTATTTCATTTCATGTATGTACTGTTTGTACTAACATTATCATTTCATTTCATGTATGTACTGTTTGCATTAACAGTATCATTTCATTTCATGTATGTACTGTTTGTACTAACATTATCATTTCATTTCATGTATGTACTGTTTGCATTAACAGTATCATTTCATTTCATGTATGTACTGTTTGTATTAACAGTATCATTTCATTTCATGTATGTACTGTTTGCATTAACAGTATCATTTCATTTCATGTATGTACTGTTTGTACTAACATTATCATTTCATTTCATGTATGTACTGTTTGTATTAACAGTATCATTTCATTTCATGTATGTACTGTTTGTATTAACAGTATCATTTCATTTCATGTATGTACTGTTTGTATTAACAGTATCATTTCATTTCATGTATGTACTGTTTGTACTAACATTATCATTTCATTTCATGTATGTACTGTTTGCATTAACAGTATCATTTCATTTCATGTATGTACTGTTTTCATTAACAGTATCATTTCATTTCATGTATGTACTGTTTGTATTAACAGTATCATTTCATTTCATGTATGTACTGTTTGTACTAACATTATCATTTCATTTCATGTATGTACTGTTTGCATTAACAGTATCATTTCATTTCATGTATGTACTGTTTGTATTAACATTATCATTTCATTTCATGTATGTACTGCTTGTATTAACAGTATCATTTCATTTCATGTATGTACTGTTTGCATTAACAGTATCATTTCATTTCATGTATGTACTGTTTGTACTAACATTATCATTTCATTTCATGTATGTACTGTTTGTATTGACAGTATCATTTCATTTCATGTATGTACTGTTTGTATTAACAGTATCATTTCATTTCATGTATTACTTTTTGCATTAACAGTATCATTTCATTTCATGTATGTACTGTTTGTACTAACAGTATCATTTCATTTCATGTATGTACTGTGTGAATTAACATTATCATTTCATTTCATGTATGTACTGTTTGCATTAACAGTATCATTTCATTTCATGTATGTACTGTTTGCATTAACAGTATCATTTCATTTCATGTATGTACTGTTTGTACTAACATTATCATTTCATTTCATGTATGTACTGTTTGCATTAACAGTATCATTTCATTTCATGTATGTACTGTTTGTATTAACATTATCATTTCATTTCATGTATGTACTGTTTGTATTAACAGCATCATTTCATTTCATGTATGTACTGTTTGCATTAACAGTATCATTTCATTTCATGTATGTACTGTTTGTACTAACATTATCATTTCATTTCATGTATGTACTGTTTGTATTAACAGTATGATTTGATTTCATGTATGTACTGTTTGTATTAACAGTATCATTTCATTTCATGTATGTACTGTTTGCATTAACAGTATCATTTCATTTCATGTATGTACTGTTTGTACTAACATTATCATTTCATTTCATGTATGTACTGTTTGAATTAACAGTATCATTTCATTTCATGTATGTACTGTTTGTATTGACAGTATCATTTCATTTCATGTATGTACTGTTTGTATTAACAGTATCATTTCATTTCATGTATGTACTGTTTGTACTAACATTATCATTTCATTTCATGTATGTACTGTTTGCATTAACAGTATCATTTCATTTCATGTATGTACTGTTTGCATTAACAGTATCATTTCATTTCATGTATGTACTGTTTGTATTAACAGTATCATTTCATTTCATGTATGTACTGTTTGTACTAACATTATCATTTCATTTCATGTATGTACTGTTTGTATTAACAGTATCATTTCATTTCATGTATGTACTGTTTGTACTAACATTATCATTTCATTTCATGTATGTACTGTTTGAATTAACAGTATCATTTCATTTCATGTATGTACTGTTTGTATTAACATTATCATTTCATTTCATGTATGTACTGTTTGTATTAACAGTATCATTTCATTTCATGTATGTACTGTTTGCATTAACAGTATCATTTCATTTCATGTATGTACTGTTTGTACTAACATTATCATTTCATTTCATGTATGTACTGTTTGTATTAACAGTATCATTTCATTTCATGTATGTACTGTTTGTATTAACATTATCATTTCATTTCATGTATGTACTGTTTGAATTAACAGTATCATTTCATTTCATGTATGTACTGTTTGTATTAACAGTATCATTTCATTTCATGTATGTACTGTTTGTACTAACATTATCATTTCATTTCATGTATGTACTGTTTGAATTAACAGTATCATTTCATTTCAGGTATGTACTGTTTGTATTAACATTATCATTTCATTTCATGTATGTACTGTTTGTATTAACAGTATCATTTCATTTCATGTATGTACTGTTTGCATTAACAGTATCATTTCATTTCATGTATGTACTGTTTGTACTAACATTATCATTTCATTTCATGTATGTACTGTTTGTATTAACAGTATCATTTCATTTCATGTATGTACTGTTTGTATTAACAGTATCATTTCATTTCATGTATTACTGTTTGCATTAACAGTATCATTTCATTTCATGTATGTACTGTTTGTACTAACAGTATCATTTCATTTCATGTATGTACTGTGTGAATTAACATTATCATTTCATTTCATGTATGTACTGTTTGTATTAACAGTATCATTTCATTTCATGTATGTACTGTTTGTACTAACATTATCATTTCATTTCATGTATGTACTGTTTGCATTAACAGTATCATTTCATTTCATGTATGTACTGTTTGTATTAACATTATCATTTCATTTCATGTATGTACTGTGTGAATTAACAGTATCATTTCATTTCATGTATGTACTGTTTTTATTAACAGTATCATTTCATTTCATGTATGTACTGTTTGTATTAACAGTATCATTTCATTTCATGTATGTACTGTTTGTACTAACATTATCATTTCATTTCATGTATGTACTGTTTGTACTAACATTATCATTTCATTTCATGTATGTACTGTTTGTATTAACAGTATCATTTCATTTCATGTATGTACTGTTTTTACTAACATTATCATTTCATTTCATGTATGTACTGTTTGCATTAACAGTATCATTTCATTTCATGTATGTACTGTTTGTATTAACATTATCATTTCATTTCATGTATGTACTGTGTGAATTAACAGTATCATTTCATTTCATGTATGTACTGTTTTTATTAACAGTATCATTTCATTTCATGTATGTACTGTTTGTATTAACAGTATCATTTCATTTCATGTATGTACTGTTTGTATTAACAGTATCATTTCATTTCATGTATGTACTGTTTGTACTAACATTATCATTTCATTTCATGTATGTACTGTTTGTATTAACAGTATCATTTCATTTCATGTATGTACTGTTTGTATTAACAGTATCATTTCATTTCATGTATGTACAGTTTGTATTAACAGTATCATTTCATTTCATGTATGTACTGTTTGCATTAACAGTATCATTTCATTTCATGTATGTACTGTTTGTATTAACAGTATCATTTCATTTCATGTATGTACTGTTTGTACTAACATTATCATTTCATTTCATGTATGTACTGTTTGTACTAACAGTATCATTTCATTTCATGTATGTACTGTTTGTACTAACATTATCATTTCATTTCATGTATGTACTGTTTGTACTAACATTATCATTTCATTTCATGTATGTACTGTTTGTATTGACAGTATCATTTCATTTCATGTATGTACTGTTTGTACTAACATTATCATTTCATTTCATGTATGTACTGTTTGCATTAACAGTATCATTTCATTTCATGTATGTACTGTTTGTATTAACAGTATCATTTCATTTCATGTATGTACTGTTTGCATTAACAGTATCATTTCATTTCATGTATGTACTGTTTGTACTAACATTATCATTTCATTTCATGTATGTACTGTTTGTATTAACAGTATCATTTCATTTCATGTATGTACTGTTTGTACTAACATTATCATTTCATTTCATGTATGTACTGTTTGCATTAACAGTATCATTTCATTTCATGTATGTACTGTTTGTATTAACAGTATCATTTCATTTCATGTATGTACTGTTTGTATTAACAGTATCATTTCATTTCATGTATGTACTGTTTGTACTAACATTATCATTTCATTTCATGTATGTACTGTTTGCATTAACAGTATCATTTCATTTCATGTATGTACTGTTTGTATTAACATTATCATTTCATTTCATGTATGTACTGTTTGTATTAACAGTATCATTTCATTTCATGTATATACTGTTTGCATTAACAGTATCATTTCATTTCATGTATGTACTGTTTGTACTAACATTATCATTTCATTTCATGTATGTACTGTTTGTATTAACAGTATCATTTCATTTCATGTATGTACTGTTTGTATTAACAGTATCATTTCATTTCATGTATGTACTGTTTGCATTAACAGTATCATTTCATTTCATGTATGTACTGTTTGTACTAACATTATCATTTCATTTCATGTATGTACTGTTTGAATTAACAGTATCATTTCATTTCATGTATGTACTGTTTGCATTAACAGTATCATTTCATTTCATGTATGTACTGTTTGTATTAACAGTATCATTTCATTTCATGTATGTACTGTTTGTACTAACATTATCATTTCATTTCATGTATGTACTGTTTGCATTAACAGTATCATTTCATTTCATGTATGTACTGTTTGCATTAACAGTATCATTTCATTTCATGTATGTACTGTTTGTATTAACAGTATCATTTCATTTCATGTATGTACTGTTTGTACTAACATTATCATTTCATTTCATGTATGTACTGTTTGTATTAACAGTATCATTTCATTTCATGTATGTACTGTTTGTACTAACATTATCATTTCATTTCATGTATGTACTGTTTGAATTAACAGTATCATTTCATTTCATGTATGTACTGTTTGCATTAACAGTATGATTTCATTTCATGTATGTACTGTTTGCATTAACAGTATCATTTCATTTCATGTATGTACTGTTTGTACTAACATTATCATTTCATTTCATGTATGTACTGTTTGAATTAACAGTATCATTTCATTTCATGTATGTACTGTTTGTATTAACATTATCATTTCATTTCATGTATGTACTGTTTGTATTAACAGTATCATTTCATTTCATGTATGTACTGTTTGCATTAACAGTATCATTTCATTTCATGTATGTACTGTTTGTACTAACATTATCATTTCATTTCATGTATGTACTGTTTGTATTAACAGTATCATTTCATTTCATGTATGTACTGTTTGTATTAACATTATCATTTCATTTCATGTATGTACTGTTTGTATTAACAGTATCATTTCATTTCATGTATGTACTGTTTGTACTAACATTATCATTTCATTTCATGTATGTACTGTTTGAATTAACAGTATCATTTCATTTCATGTATGTACTGTTTGTATTAACATTATCATTTCATTTCATGTATGTACTGTTTGTATTAACAGTATCATTTCATTTCATGTATGTACTGTTTGCATTAACAGTATCATTTCATTTCATGTATGTACTGTTTGTACTAACATTATCATTTCATTTCATGTATGTACTGTTTGTATTAACAGTATCATTTCATTTCATGTATGTACTGTTTGTATTAACAGTATCATTTCATTTCATGTATTACTGTTTGCATTAACAGTATCATTTCATTTCATGTATGTACTGTTTGTACTAACAGAATCATTTCATTTCATGTATGTACTGTGTGAATTAACATTATCATTTCATTTCATGTATGTACTGTTTGCATTAACAGTATCATTTCATTTCATGTATGTACTGTTTGTACTAACATTATCATTTCATTTCATGTATGTACTGTTTGTATTAACAGTATCATTTCATTTCATGTATGTACTGTTTGCATTAACAGTATCATTTCATTTCATGTATGTACTGTTTGTATTAACATTATCATTTCATTTCATGTATGTACTGTTTGTACTAACATTATCATTTCATTTATGTATGTACTGTTTGTACTAACATTATCATTTCATTTCATGTATGTACTGTTTGCATTAACATTATCATTTCATTTCATGTATGTACTGTTTGCATTAACATTATCATTTCATTTCATGTATGTACTGTTTGTATTAACATTATCATTTCATTTCATGTATGTACTGTTTGTATTAACATTATCATTTCATTTCATGTATGTACTGTTTGTACTAACATTATCATTTCATTTCATGTATGTACTGTTTGCATTAACATTATCATTTCATTTCATGTATGCACTGTTTGCATTAACAGTATCATTTCATTTCATGTATGTACTGTTTGCATTAACAGTATCATTTCATTTCATGTATGTACTGTTTGTACTAACATTATCATTTCATTTCATGTATGTACTGTTTGCATTAACAGTATCATTTCATTTCATGTATGTACTGTTTGTATTAACAGTATCATTTCATTTCATGTATGTACTGTTTGTACTAACATTATCATTTCATTTCATGTATGTACTGTTTGTACTAACAGTATCATTTCATTTCATGTATGTACTGTTTGTGCTAACATTATCATTTCATTTCATGTATGTACTGTTTGTATTAACAGTATCATTTCATTTCATGTATGTACTGTTTGTACTAACATTATCATTTCATTTCATGTATGTACTGTTTGCATTAACAGTATCATTTCATTTCATGTATGTACTGTTTGTATTAACAGTATCATTTCATTTCATGTATGTACTGTTTGTACTAACATTATCATTTCATTTCATGTATGTACTGTTTGCATTAACATTATCATTTCATTTCATGTATGTACTGTTTGCATTAACAGTATCATTTCATTTCATGTATGTACTGTTTGCATTAACAGTATCATTTCATTTCATGTATGTACTGTTTGTACTAACATTATCATTTCATTTCAAGTATGTACTGTTTGCATTAACAGTATCATTTCATTTCATGTATGTACTGTTTGTATTAACAGTATTATTTCATTTCATGTATGTACTGTTTGTACTAACATTATCATTTCATTTCATGTATGTACTGTTTGCATTAACAGTATCATTTCATTTCATGTATGTACTGTTTGTACTAACATTATCATTTCATTTCATGTATGTACTGTTTGCATTAACAGTATCATTTCATTTCATGTATGTACTGTTTGTATTAACAGTATCATTTCATTTCATGTATGTACTGTTTGCATTAACAGTATCATTTCATTTCATGTATGTACTGTTTGTACTAACATTATCATTTCATTTCATGTATGTACTGTTTGTATTAACAGTATCATTTCATTTCATGTATGTACTGTTTGTATTAACAGTATCATTTCATTTCATGTATGTACTGTTTGTATTAACAGTATCATTTCATTTCATGTATGTACTGTTTGTACTAACATTATCATTTCATTTCATGTATGTACTGTTTGCATTAACAGTATCATTTCATTTCATGTATGTACTGTTTTCATTAACAGTATCATTTCATTTCATGTATGTACTGTTTGTATTAACAGTATCATTTCATTTCATGTATGTACTGTTTGTACTAACATTATCATTTCATTTCATGTATGTACTGTTTGCATTAACAGTATCATTTCATTTCATGTATGTACTGTTTGTATTAACATTATCATTTCATTTCATGTATGTACTGCTTGTATTAACAGTATCATTTCATTTCATGTATGTACTGTTTGCATTAACAGTATCATTTCATTTCATGTATGTACTGTTTGTACTAACATTATCATTTCATTTCATGTATGTACTGTTTGTATTGACAGTATCATTTCATTTCATGTATGTACTGTTTGTATTAACAGTATCATTTCATTTCATGTATTACTGTTTGCATTAACAGTATCATTTCATTTCATGTATGTACTGTTTGTACTAACAGTATCATTTCATTTCATGTATGTACTGTGTGAATTAACATTATCATTTCATTTCATGTATGTACTGTTTGCATTAACAGTATCATTTCATTTCATGTATGTACTGTTTGCATTAACAGTATCATTTCATTTCATGTATGTACTGTTTGTACTAACATTATCATTTCATTTCATGTATGTACTGTTTGCATTAACAGTATCATTTCATTTCATGTATGTACTGTTTGTATTAACATTATCATTTCATTTCATGTATGTACTGTTTGTATTAACAGCATCATTTCATTTCATGTATGTACTGTTTGCATTAACAGTATCATTTCATTTCATGTATGTACTGTTTGTACTAACATTATCATTTCATTTCATGTATGTACTGTTTGTATTAACAGTATGATTTGATTTCATGTATGTACTGTTTGTATTAACAGTATCATTTCATTTCATGTATGTACTGTTTGCATTAACAGTATCATTTCATTTCATGTATGTACTGTTTGTACTAACATTATCATTTCATTTCATGTATGTACTGTTTGAATTAACAGTATCATTTCATTTCATGTATGTACTGTTTGTATTGACAGTATCATTTCATTTCATGTATGTACTGTTTGTATTAACAGTATCATTTCATTTCATGTATGTACTGTTTGTACTAACATTATCATTTCATTTCATGTATGTACTGTTTGCATTAACAGTATCATTTCATTTCATGTATGTACTGTTTGCATTAACAGTATCATTTCATTTCATGTATGTACTGTTTGTATTAACAGTATCATTTCATTTCATGTATGTACTGTTTGTACTAACATTATCATTTCATTTCATGTATGTACTGTTTGTATTAACAGTATCATTTCATTTCATGTATGTACTGTTTGTACTAACATTATCATTACATTTCATGTATGTACTGTTTGAATTAACAGTATCATTTCATTTCATGTATGTACTGTTTGTATTAACATTATCATTTCATTTCATGTATGTACTGTTTGTATTAACAGTATCATTTCATTTCATGTATGTACTGTTTGCATTAACAGTATCATTTCATTTCATGTATGTACTGTTTGTACTAACATTATCATTTCATTTCATGTATGTACTGTTTGTATTAACAGTATCATTTCATTTCATGTATGTACTGTTTGTATTAACATTATCATTTCATTTCATGTATGTACTGTTTGAATTAACAGTATCATTTCATTTCATGTATGTACTGTTTGTATTAACAGTATCATTTCATTTCATGTATGTACTGTTTGTACTAACATTATCATTTCATTTCATGTATGTACTGTTTGAATTAACAGTATCATTTCATTTCAGGTATGTACTGTTTGTATTAACATTATCATTTCATTTCATGTATGTACTGTTTGTATTAACAGTATCATTTCATTTCATGTATGTACTGTTTGCATTAACAGTATCATTTCATTTCATGTATGTACTGTTTGTACTAACATTATCATTTCATTTCATGTATGTACTGTTTGTATTAACAGTATCATTTCATTTCATGTATGTACTGTTTGTATTAACAGTATCATTTCATTTCATGTATTACTGTTTGCATTAACAGTATCATTTCATTTCATGTATGTACTGTTTGTACTAACAGTATCATTTCATTTCATGTATGTACTGTGTGAATTAACATTATCATTTCATTTCATGTATGTACTGTTTGCATTAACAGTATCATTTCATTTCATGTATGTACTGTTTGTACTAACATTATCATTTCATTTCATGTATGTACTGTTTGTATTAACAGTATCATTTCATTTCATGTATGTACTGTTTGCATTAACAGTATCATTTGATTTCATGTATGTACTGTTTGCATTAACATTATCAATTCATTTCATGTATGTACTGTTTGTACTAACATTATCATTTCATTTCATGTATGTACTGTTTGTACTAACATTATCATTTCATTTCATGTATGTACTGTTTGCATTAACATTATCATTTCATTTCATGTATGTACTGTTTGTATTAACAGTATCATTTCATTTCATGTATTACTGTTTGCATTAACAGTATCATTTCATTTCATGTATGTACTGTTTGTACTAACAGTATCATTTCATTTCATGTATGTACTGTTTGTATTAACAGTATCATTTCATTTCATGTATGTACTGTTTGCATTAACAGTATCATTTCATTTCATGTATGTACTGTTTGTACTAACATTATCATTTCATTTCATGTATGTACTGTTTGTATTAACAGTATCATTTCATTTCATGTATGTACTGTTTGTATTAACAGTATCATTTCATTTCATGTATGTACTGTTTGTATTAACAGTATCATTTCATTTCATGTATGTACTGTTTGTACTAACATTATCATTTCATTTCATGTATGTACTGTTTGCATTAACAGTATCATTTCATTTCATGTATGTACTGTTTGTATTAACAGTATCATTTCATTTCATGTATGTACTGTTTGTATTAACAGTATCATTTCATTTCATGTATGTACGGTTTGTACTAACATTATCATTTCATTTCATGTATGTACTGTTTGCATTAACAGTATCATTTCATTTCATGTATGTACTGTTTGTATTAACATTATCATTTCATTTCATGTATGTACTGTTTGTATTAACAGTATCATTTCATTTCATGTATGTACTGTTTGCATTAACAGTATCATTTCATTTGATGTATGTACTGTTTGTACTAACATTATCATTTCATTTCATGTATGTACTGTTTGTATTAACATTATCATTTCATTTCATGTATGTACTGTTTGTATTAACAGTATCATTTCATTTCATGTATTACTGTTTGCATTAACAGTATCATTTCATTTCATGTATGTACTGTTTGTACTAACAGTATCATTTCATTTCATGTATGTACTGTGTGAATTAACATTATCATTTCATTTCATGTATGTACTGTTTGCATTAACAGTATCATTTCATTTCATGTATGTACTGTTTGCATTAACAGTATCATTTCATTTCATGTATGTACTGTTTGTACTAACATTATCATTTCATTTCATGTATGTACTGTTTGCATTAACAGTATCATTTCATTTCATGTATGTACTGTTTGTATTAACATTATCATTTCATTTCATGTATGTACTGTTTGTATTAACAGTATCATTTCATTTCATGTATGTACTGTTTGCATTAACAGTATCATTTTATTTCATGTATGTACTGTTTGTACTAACATTATCATTTCATTTCATGTATGTCCTGTTTGTATTAACAGTATCATTTCATTTCATGTATGTACTGTTTGCATTAACAGTATCATTTCATTTCATGTATGTACTGTTTGTATTAACAGTATCATTTCATTTCATGTATGTACTGTTTGTACTAACATTATCATTTCATTTCATGTATGTACTGTTTGTATTAACAGTATCATTTCATTTCATGTATGTACTGTTTGTACTAACATTATCATTTCATTTCATGTATGTACTGTTTGAATTAACAGTATCATTTCATTTCATGTATGTACTGTTTGGAATAACAGTATCATTTCATTTCATGTATGTACTGTTTGCATTAACAGTATCATTTCATTTGATGTATGTACTGTTTGTACGAAGATTATCATTTCATTTCATGTATGTACTGTTTGAATTAACAGTATCATTTCATTTCATGTATGTACTGTTTGTATTAACATTATCATTTCATTTCATGTATGTACTGTTTGTATTAACAGTATCATTTCATTTCATGTATGTACTGTTTGCATTAACAGTATCATTTCATTTCATGTATGTACTGTTTGTACTAACATTATCATTTCATTTCATGTATGTACTGTTTGTATTAACAGTATCATTTCATTTCATGTATGTACTGTTTGTATTAACAGTATCATTTCATTTCATGTATGTACTGTTTGCATTAACAGTATCATTTCATTTCATGTATGTACTGTTTGTACTAACATTATCATTTCATTTCATGTATGTACTGTTTGTATTAACAGTATCATTTCATTTCATGTATGTACTGTTTGTATTAACAGTATCATTTCATTTCATGTATGTACTGTTTGTATTAACAGTATCATTTCATTTCATGTATGTACTGTTTGTACTAACATTATCATTTCATTTCATGTATGTACTGTTTGCATTAACAGTATCATTTCATTTCATGTATGTACTGTTTTCATTAACAGTATCATTTCATTTCATGTATGTACTGTTTGTATTAACAGTATCATTTCATTTCATGTATGTACTGTTTGTACTAACATTATCATTTCATTTCATGTATGTACTGTTTGCATTAACAGTATCATTTCATTTCATGTATGTACTGTTTGTATTAACATTATCATTTCATTTCATGTATGTACTGCTTGTATTAACAGTATCATTTCATTTCATGTATGTACTGTTTGCATTAACAGTATCATTTCATTTCATGTATGTACTGTTTGTACTAACATTATCATTTCATTTCATGTATGTACTGTTTGTATTGACAGTATCATTTCATTTCATGTATGTACTGTTTGTATTAACAGTATCATTTCATTTCATGTATTACTGTTTGCATTAACAGTATCATTTCATTTCATGTATGTACTGTTTGTACTAACAGTATCATTTCATTTCATGTATGTACTGTGTGAATTAACATTATCATTTCATTTCATGTATGTACTGTTTGCATTAACAGTATCATTTCATTTCATGTATGTACTGTTTGCATTAACAGTATCATTTCATTTCATGTATGTACTGTTTGTACTAACATTATCATTTCATTTCATGTATGTACTGTTTGCATTAACAGTATCATTTCATTTCATGTATGTACTGTTTGTATTAACATTATCATTTCATTTCATGTATGTACTGTTTGTATTAACAGCATCATTTCATTTCATGTATGTACTGTTTGCATTAACAGTATCATTTCATTTCATGTATGTACTGTTTGTACTAACATTATCATTTCATTTCATGTATGTACTGTTTGTATTAACAGTATGATTTGATTTCATGTATGTACTGTTTGTATTAACAGTATCATTTCATTTCATGTATGTACTGTTTGCATTAACAGTATCATTTCATTTCATGTATGTACTGTTTGTACTAACATTATCATTTCATTTCATGTATGTACTGTTTGAATTAACAGTATCATTTCATTTCATGTATGTACTGTTTGTATTGACAGTATCATTTCATTTCATGTATGTACTGTTTGTATTAACAGTATCATTTCATTTCATGTATGTACTGTTTGTACTAACATTATCATTTCATTTCATGTATGTACTGTTTGCATTAACAGTATCATTTCATTTCATGTATGTACTGTTTGCATTAACAGTATCATTTCATTTCATGTATGTACTGTTTGTATTAACAGTATCATTTCATTTCATGTATGTACTGTTTGTACTAACATTATCATTTCATTTCATGTATGTACTGTTTGTATTAACAGTATCATTTCATTTCATGTATGTACTGTTTGTACTAACATTATCATTTCATTTCATGTATGTACTGTTTGAATTAACAGTATCATTTCATTTCATGTATGTACTATTTGTATTAACATTATCATTTCATTTCATGTATGTACTGTTTGTATTAACAGTATCATTTCATTTCATGTATGTACTGTTTGCATTAACAGTATCATTTCATTTCATGTATGTACTGTTTGTACTAACATTATCATTTCATTTCATGTATGTACTGTTTGTATTAACAGTATCATTTCATTTCATGTATGTACTGTTTGTATTAACATTATCATTTCATTTCATGTATGTACTGTTTGAATTAACAGTATCATTTCATTTCATGTATGTACTGTTTGTATTAACAGTATCATTTCATTTCATGTATGTACTGTTTGTACTAACATTATCATTTCATTTCATGTATGTACTGTTTGAATTAACAGTATCATTTCATTTCAGGTATGTACTGTTTGTATTAACATTATCATTTCATTTCATGTATGTACTGTTTGTATTAACAGTATCATTTCATTTCATGTATGTACTGTTTGCATTAACAGTATCATTTCATTTCATGTATGTACTGTTTGTACTAACATTATCATTTCTTTTCATGTATGTACTGTTTGTATTAACAGTATCATTTCATTTCATGTATGTACTGTTTGTATTAACAGTATCATTTCATTTCATGTATTACTGTTTGCATTAACAGTATCATTTCATTTCATGTATGTACTGTTTGTACTAACAGTATCATTTCATTTCATGTATGTACTGTGTGAATTAACATTATCATTTCATTTCATGTATGTACTGTTTGCATTAACAGTATCATTTCATTTCATGTATGTACTGTTTGTACTAACATTATCATTTCATTTCATGTATGTACTGTTTGTATTAACAGTATCATTTCATTTCATGTATGTACTGTTTGCATTAACAGTATCATTTGATTTCATGTATGTACTGTTTGCATTAACATTATCAATTCATTTCATGTATGTACTGTTTGTACTAACATTATCATTTCATTTCATGTATGTACTGTTTGTACTAACATTATCATTTCATTTCATGTATGTACTGTTTGCATTAACATTATCATTTCATTTCATGTATGTACTGTTTGTATTAACAGTATCATTTCATTTCATGTATTACTGTTTGCATTAACAGTATCATTTCATTTCATGTATGTACTGTTTGTACTAACAGTATCATTTCATTTCATGTATGTACTGTTTGTATTAACAGTATCATTTCATTTCATGTATGTACTGTTTGCATTAACAGTATCATTTCATTTCATGTATGTACTGTTTGTACTAACATTATCATTTCATTTCATGTATGTACTGTTTGTATTAACAGTATCATTTCATTTCATGTATGTACTGTTTGTATTAACAGTATCATTTCATTTCATGTATGTACTGTTTGTATTAACAGTATCATTTCATTTCATGTATGTACTGTTTGTACTAACATTATCATTTCATTTCATGTATGTACTGTTTGCATTAACAGTATCATTTCATTTCATGTATGTACTGTTTGTATTAACAGTATCATTTCATTTCATGTATGTACTGTTTGTATTAACAGTATCATTTCATTTCATGTATGTACGGTTTGTACTAACATTATCATTTCATTTCATGTATGTACTGTTTGCATTAACAGTATCATTTCATTTCATGTATGTACTGTTTGTATTAACATTATCATTTCATTTCATGTATGTACTGTTTGTATTAACAGTATCATTTCATTTCATGTATGTACTGTTTGCATTAACAGTATCATTTCATTTGATGTATGTACTGTTTGTACTAACATTATCATTTCATTTCATGTATGTACTGTTTGTATTAACATTATCATTTCATTTCATGTATGTACTGTTTGTATTAACAGTATCATTTCATTTCATGTATTACTGTTTGCATTAACAGTATCATTTCATTTCATGTATGTACTGTTTGTACTAACAGTATCATTTCATTTCATGTATGTACTGTGTGAATTAACATTATCATTTCATTTCATGTATGTACTGTTTGCATTAACAGTATCATTTCATTTCATGTATGTACTGTTTGCATTAACAGTATCATTTCATTTCATGTATGTACTGTTTGTACTAACATTATCATTTCATTTCATGTATGTACTGTTTGCATTAACAGTATCATTTCATTTCATGTATGTACTGTTTGTATTAACATTATCATTTCATTTCATGTATGTACTGTTTGTATTAACAGTATCATTTCATTTCATGTATGTACTGTTTGCATTAACAGTATCATTTTATTTCATGTATGTACTGTTTGTACTAACATTATCATTTCATTTCATGTATGTCCTGTTTGTATTAACAGTATCATTTCATTTCATGTATGTACTGTTTGCATTAACAGTATCATTTCATTTCATGTATGTACTGTTTGTATTAACAGTATCATTTCATTTCATGTATGTACTGTTTGTACTAACATTATCATTTCATTTCATGTATGTACTGTTTGTATTAACAGTATCATTTCATTTCATGTATGTACTGTTTGTACTAACATTATCATTTCATTTCATGTATGTACTGTTTGAATTAACAGTATCATTTCATTTCATGTATGTACTGTTTGGATTAACAGTATCATTTCATTTCATGTATGTACTGTTTGCATTAACAGTATCATTTCATTTCATGTATGTACTGTTTGTACGAAGATTATCATTTCATTTCATGTATGTACTGTTTGTACGAAGATTATCATTTCATTTCATGTATGTACTGTTTGAATTAACAGTATCATTTCATTTCATGTATGTACTGTTTGTATTAACATTATCATTTCATTTCATGTATGTACTGTTTGTATTAACAGTATCATTTCATTTCATGTATGTACTGTTTGCATTAACAGTATCATTTCATTTCATGTATGTACTGTTTGTACTAACATTATCATTTCATTTCATGTATGTACTGTTTGTATTAACAGTATCATTTCATTTCATGTATGTACTGTTTGTATTAACATTATCATTTCATTTCATGTATGTACTGTTTGAATTAACAGTATCATTTCATTTCATGTATGTACTGTTTGTATTAACATTATCATTTCATTTCATGTATGTACTGTTTGTACTAACATTATCATTTCATTTCATGTATGTACTGTTTGAATTAACAGTATCATTTCATTTCATGTATGTACTGTTTGTACTAACATTATCATTTCATTTCATGTATGTACTGTTTGTATTAACAGTATCATTTCATTTCATGTATGTACTGTTTGTATTAACAGTATCATTTCATTTCATGTATTACTGTTTGCATTAACAGTATCATTTCATTTCATGTATGTACTGTTTGTACTAACAGTATCATTTCATTTCATGTATTTACTGTGTGAATTAACATTATCATTTCATTTCATGTATGTACTGTTTGCATTAACAGTATCATTTCATTTCATGTATGTACTGTTTGTACTAACATTATCATTTCATTTCATGTATGTACTGTTTGTATTAACAGTATCATTTCATTTCATGTATGTACTGTTTGCATTAACAGTATCATTTCATTTCATGTATGTACTGTTTGTATTAACATTATCATTTCATTTCATGTATGTACTGTTTGTACTAACATTATCATTTCATTTCATGTATGTACTGTTTGTACTAACATTATCATTTCATTTCATGTATGTACTGTTTGCATTAACATTATCATTTCATTTCATGTATGTACTGTTTGCATTAACATTATCATTTCATTTCATGTATGTACTGTTTGTATTAACATTATCATTTCATTTCATGTATGTACTGTTTGTATTAACATTATCATTTCATTTCATGTATGTACTGTTTGTACTAACATTATCATTTCATTTCATGTATGTACTGTTTGCATTAACATTATCATTTCATTTCATGTATGTACTGTTTGCATTAACAGTATCATTTCATTTCATGTATGTACTGTTTGCATTAACAGTATCATTTCATTTCATGTATGTACTGTTTGTACTAACATTATCATTTCATTTCATGTATGTACTGTTTGCATTAACAGTATCATTTCATTTCATGTATGTACTGTTTGTATTAACATTATCATTTCATTTCATGTATGTACTGTTTGTATTAACAGTATCATTTCATTTCATGTATGTACTGTTTGCATTAACAGTATCATTTCATTTCATGTATGTACTGTTTGTACTAACATTATCATTTCATTTCATGTATGTACTGTTTGTATTAACAGTATCATTTCATTTCATGTATGTACTGTTTGTATTAACAGTATCATTTCATTTCATGTATGTACTGTTTGCATTAACAGTATCATTTCATTTCATGTATGTACTGTTTGTATTAACAGTATCATTTCATTTCATGTATGTACTGTTTGTACTAACATTATCATTTCATTTCATGTATGTACTGTTTGAATTAACAGTATGATTTCATTTCATGTATGTACTGTTTGCATTAACAGTATCATTTCATTTGATGTATGTACTGTTTGTACTAACATTATCATTTCATTTCATGTATGTACTGTTTGTATTAACAGTATCATTTCATTTCATGTATGTACTGTTTGTATTAACAGTATCATTTCATTTCATGTATGTACTGTTTGTATTAACAGTATCATTTCATTTCATGTATGTACTGTTTGTACTAACATTATCATTTCATTTCATGTATGTACTGTTTGCATTAACAGTATCATTTCATTTCATGTATGTACTGTTTGTATTAACAGTATCATTTCATTTCATGTATGTACTGTTTGAATTAACAGTATCATTTCATTTCATGTATGTACTGTTTGTATTAACATTATCATTTCATTTCATGTATGTACTGTTTGTATTAACAGTATCATTTCATTTCATGTATGTACTGTTTGCATTAACAGTATCATTTCATTTCATGTATGTACTGTTTGTACTAACATTATCATTTCATTTCATGTATGTACTGTTTGTATTAACAGTATCATTTCATTTCATGTATGTACTGTTTGTATTAACATTATCATTTCATTTCATGTATGTACTGTTTGAATTAACAGTATCATTTCATTTCATGTATGTACTGTTTGTATTAACAGTATCATTTCATTTCATGTATGTACTGTTTGTACTAACATTATCATTTCATTTCATGTATGTACTGTTTGAATTAACAGTATCATTTCATTTCAGGTATGTACTGTTTGTACTAACATTATCATTTCATTTCATGTATGTACTGTTTGTATTAACAGTATCATTTCATTTCATGTATGTACTGTTTGTATTAACAGTATCATTTCATTTCATGTATTACTGTTTGCATTAACAGTATCATTTCATTTCATGTATGTACTGTTTGTACTAACAGTATCATTTCATTTCATGTATGTACTGTGTGAATTAACATTATCATTTCATTTCATGTATGTACTGTTTGCATTAACAGTATCATTTCATTTCATGTATGTACTGTTTGTACTAACATTATCATTTCATTTCATGTATGTACTGTTTGTATTAACAGTATCATTTCATTTCATGTATGTACTGTTTGCATTAACAGTATCATTTGATTTCATGTATGTACTGTTTGCATTAACATTATCAATTCATTTCATGTATGTACTGTTTGTACTAACATTATCATTTCATTTCATGTATGTACTGTTTGTACTAACATTATCATTTCATTTCATGTATGTACTGTTTGCATTAACATTATCATTTCATTTCATGTATGTACTGTTTGTATTAACAGTATCATTTCATTTCATGTATTACTGTTTGCATTAACAGTATCATTTCATTTCATGTATGTACTGTTTGTACTAACAGTATCATTTCATTTCATGTATGTACTGTTTGTATTAACAGTATCATTTCATTTCATGTATGTACTGTTTGCATTAACAGTATCATTTCATTTCATGTATGTACTGTTTGTACTAACATTATCATTTCATTTCATGTATGTACTGTTTGTATTAACAGTATCATTTCATTTCATGTATGTACTGTTTGTATTAACAGTATCATTTCATTTCTTGTATGTACTGTTTGTATTAACAGTATCATTTCATTTCATGTATGTACTGTTTGTACTAACATTATCATTTCATTTCATGTATGTACTGTTTGCATTAACAGTATCATTTCATTTCATGTATGTACTGTTTGTATTAACAGTATCATTTCATTTCATGTATGTACTGTTTGTATTAACAGTATCATTTCATTTCATGTATGTACGGTTTGTACTAACATTATCATTTCATTTCATGTATGTACTGTTTGCATTAACAGTATCATTTCATTTCATGTATGTACTGTTTGTATTAACATTATCATTTCATTTCATGTATGTACTGTTTGTATTAACAGTATCATTTCATTTCATGTATGTACTGTTTGCATTAACAGTATCATTTCATTTGATGTATGTACTGTTTGTACTAACATTATCATTTCATTTCATGTATGTACTGTTTGTATTAACATTATCATTTCATTTCATGTATGTACTGTTTGTATTAACAGTATCATTTCATTTCATGTATTACTGTTTGCATTAACAGTATCATTTCATTTCATGTATGTACTGTTTGTACTAACAGTATCATTTCATTTCATGTATGTACTGTGTGAATTAACATTATCATTTCATTTCATGTATGTACTGTTTGCATTAACAGTATCATTTCATTTCATGTATGTACTGTTTGCATTAACAGTATCATTTCATTTCATGTATGTACTGTTTGTACTAACATTATCATTTCATTTCATGTATGTACTGTTTGCATTAACAGTATCATTTCATTTCATGTATGTACTGTTTGTATTAACATTATCATTTCATTTCATGTATGTACTGTTTGTATTAACAGTATCATTTCATTTCATGTATGTACTGTTTGCATTAACAGTATCATTTTATTTCATGTATGTACTGTTTGTACTAACATTATCATTTCATTTCATGTATGTCCTGTTTGTATTAACAGTATCATTTCATTTCATGTATGTACTGTTTGCATTAACAGTATCATTTCATTTCATGTATGTACTGTTTGTATTAACAGTATCATTTCATTTCATGTATGTACTGTTTGTACTAACATTATCATTTCATTTCATGTATGTACTGTTTGTATTAACAGTATCATTTCATTTCATGTATGTACTGTTTGTACTAACATTATCATTTCATTTCATGTATGTACTGTTTGAATTAACAGTATCATTTCATTTCATGTATGTACTGTTTGGATTAACAGTATCATTTCATTTCATGTATGTACTGTTTGCATTAACAGTATCATTTCATTTCATGTATGTACTGTTTGCATTAACAGTATCATTTCATTTCATGTATGTACTGTTTGTATTAACAGTATCATTTCATTTCATGTATGTACTGTTTGTACTAACATTATCATTTCATTTCATGTATGTACTGTTTGTATTAACAGTATCATTTCATTTCATGTATGTACTGTTTGTACTAACATTATCATTTCATTTCATGTATGTACTGTTTGAATTAACAGTATCATTTCATTTCATGTATGTACTGTTTGTATTAACATTATCATTTCATTTCATGTATGTACTGTTTGTATTAACAGTATCATTTCATTTCATGTATGTACTGTTTGCATTAACAGTATCATTTCATTTCATGTATGTACTGTTTGTACTAACATTATCATTTCATTTCATGTATGTACTGTTTGTATTAACAGTATCATTTCATTTCATGTATGTACTGTTTGTATTAACATTATCATTTCATTTCATGTATGTACTGTTTGAATTAACAGTATCATTTCATTTCATGTATGTACTGTTTGTATTAACAGTATCATTTCATTTCATGTATGTACTGTTTGTACTAACATTATCATTTCATTTCATGTATGTACTGTTTGAATTAACAGTATCATTTCATTTCAGGTATGTACTGTTTGTATTAACATTATCATTTCATTTCATGTATGTACTGTTTGTATTAACAGTATCATTTCATTTCATGTATGTACTGTTTGCATTAACAGTATCATTTCATTTCATGTATGTACTGTTTGTACTAACATTATCATTTCATTTCATGTATGTACTGTTTGTATTAACAGTATCATTTCATTTCATGTATGTACTGTTTGTATTAACAGTATCATTTCATTTCATGTATTACTGTTTGCATTAACAGTATCATTTCATTTCATGTATGTACTGTTTGTACTAACAGTATCATTTCATTTCATGTATGTACTGTGTGAATTAACATTATCATTTCATTTCATGTATGTACTGTTTGCATTAACAGTATCATTTCATTTCATGTATGTACTGTTTGTACTAACATTATCATTTCATTTCATGTATGTACTGTTTGTATTAACAGTATCATTTCATTTCATGTATGTACTGTTTGCATTAACAGTATCATTTGATTTCATGTATGTACTGTTTGCATTAACATTATCAATTCATTTCATGTATGTACTGTTTGTACTAACATTATCATTTCATTTCATGTATGTACTGTTTGTACTAACATTATCATTTCATTTCATGTATGTACTGTTTGCATTAACATTATCATTTCATTTCATGTATGTACTGTTTGTATTAACAGTATCATTTCATTTCATGTATTACTGTTTGCATTAACAGTATCATTTCATTTCATGTATGTACTGTTTGTACTAACAGTATCATTTCATTTCATGTATGTACTGTTTGTATTAACAGTATCATTTCATTTCATGTATGTACTGTTTGCATTAACAGTATCATTTCATTTCATGTATGTACTGTTTGTACTAACATTATCATTTCATTTCATGTATGTACTGTTTGTATTAACAGTATCATTTCATTTCATGTATGTACTGTTTGTATTAACAGTATCATTTCATTTCATGTATGTACTGTTTGTATTAACAGTATCATTTCATTTCATGTATGTACTGTTTGTACTAACATTATCATTTCATTTCATGTATGTACTGTTTGCATTAACAGTATCATTTCATTTCATGTATGTACTGTTTGTATTAACAGTATCATTTCATTTCATGTATGTACTGTTTGTATTAACAGTATCATTTCATTTCATGTATGTACGGTTTGTACTAACATTATCATTTCATTTCATGTATGTACTGTTTGCATTAACAGTATCATTTCATTTCATGTATGTACTGTTTGTATTAACATTATCATTTCATTTCATGTATGTACTGTTTGTATTAACAGTATCATTTCATTTCATGTATGTACTGTTTGCATTAACAGTATCATTTCATTTGATGTATGTACTGTTTGTACTAACATTATCATTTCATTTCATGTATGTACTGTTTGTATTAACATTATCATTTCATTTCATGTATGTACTGTTTGTATTAACAGTATCATTTCATTTCATGTATTACTGTTTGCATTAACAGTATCATTTCATTTCATGTATGTACTGTTTGTACTAACAGTATCATTTCATTTCATGTATGTACTGTGTGAATTAACATTATCATTTCATTTCATGTATGTACTGTTTGCATTAACAGTATCATTTCATTTCATGTATGTACTGTTTGCATTAACAGTATCATTTCATTTCATGTATGTACTGTTTGTACTAACATTATCATTTCATTTCATGTATGTACTGTTTGCATTAACAGTATCATTTCATTTCATGTATGTACTGTTTGTATTAACATTATCATTTCATTTCATGTATGTACTGTTTGTATTAACAGTATCATTTCATTTCATGTATGTACTGTTTGCATTAACAGTATCATTTTATTTCATGTATGTACTGTTTGTACTAACATTATCATTTCATTTCATGTATGTCCTGTTTGTATTAACAGTATCATTTCATTTCATGTATGTACTGTTTGCATTAACAGTATCATTTCATTTCATGTATGTACTGTTTGTATTAACAGTATCATTTCATTTCATGTATGTACTGTTTGTACTAACATTATCATTTCATTTCATGTATGTACTGTTTGTATTAACAGTATCATTTCATTTCATGTATGTACTGTTTGTACTAACATTATCATTTCATTTCATGTATGTACTGTTTGAATTAACAGTATCATTTCATTTCATGTATGTACTGTTTGGATTAACAGTATCATTTCATTTCATGTATGTACTGTTTGCATTAACAGTATCATTTCATTTGATGTATGTACTGTTTGTACGAAGATTATCATTTCATTTCATGTATGTACTGTTTGAATTAACAGTATCATTTCATTTCATGTATGTACTGTTTGTATTAACATTATCATTTCATTTCATGTATGTACTGTTTGTATTAACAGTATCATTTCATTTCATGTATGTACTGTTTGCATTAACAGTATCATTTCATTTCATGTATGTACTGTTTGTACTAACATTATCATTTCATTTCATGTATGTACTGTTTGTATTAACAGTATCATTTCATTTCATGTATGTACTGTTTGTATTAACAGTATCATTTCATTTCATGTATGTACTGTTTGCATTAACAGTATCATTTCATTTCATGTATGTACTGTTTGTACTAACATTATCATTTCATTTCATGTATGTACTGTTTGTATTAACAGTATCATTTCATTTCATGTATGTACTGTTTGTATTAACAGTATCATTTCATTTCATGTATGTACTGTTTGTATTAACAGTATCATTTCATTTCATGTATGTACTGTTTGTACTAACATTATCATTTCATTTCATGTATGTACTGTTTGCATTAACAGTATCATTTCATTTCATGTATGTACTGTTTTCATTAACAGTATCATTTCATTTCATGTATGTACTGTTTGTATTAACAGTATCATTTCATTTCATGTATGTACTGTTTGTACTAACATTATCATTTCATTTCATGTATGTACTGTTTGCATTAACAGTATCATTTCATTTCATGTATGTACTGTTTGTATTAACATTATCATTTCATTTCATGTATGTACTGCTTGTATTAACAGTATCATTTCATGTATGTACTGTTTGCATTAACAGTATCATTTCATTTCATGTATGTACTGTTTGTACTAACATTATCATTTCATTTCATGTATGTACTGTTTGTATTGACAGTATCATTTCATTTCATGTATGTACTGTTTGTATTAACAGTATCATTTCATTTCATGTATTACTGTTTGCATTAACAGTATCATTTCATTTCATGTATGTACTGTTTGTACTAACAGTATCATTTCATTTCATGTATGTACTGTGTGAATTAACATTATCATTTCATTTCATGTATGTACTGTTTGCATTAACAGTATCATTTCATTTCATGTATGTACTGTTTGCATTAACAGTATCATTTCATTTCATGTATGTACTGTTTGTACTAACATTATCATTTCATTTCATGTATGTACTGTTTGCATTAACAGTATCATTTCATTTCATGTATGTACTGTTTGTATTAACATTATCATTTCATTTCATGTATGTACTGTTTGTATTAACAGCATCATTTCATTTCATGTATGTACTGTTTGCATTAACAGTATCATTTCATTTCATGTATGTACTGTTTGTACTAACATTATCATTTCATTTCATGTATGTACTGTTTGTATTAACAGTATGATTTGATTTCATGTATGTACTGTTTGTATTAACAGTATCATTTCATTTCATGTATGTACTGTTTGCATTAACAGTATCATTTCATTTCATGTATGTACTGTTTGTACTAACATTATCATTTCATTTCATGTATGTACTGTTTGAATTAACAGTATCATTTCATTTCATGTATGTACTGTTTGTATTGACAGTATCATTTCATTTCATGTATGTACTGTTTGTATTAACAGTATCATTTCATTTCATGTATGTACTGTTTGTACTAACATTATCATTTCATTTCATGTATGTACTGTTTGCATTAACAGTATCATTTCATTTCATGTATGTACTGTTTGCATTAACAGTATCATTTCATTTCATGTATGTACTGTTTGTATTAACAGTATCATTTCATTTCATGTATGTACTGTTTGTACTAACATTATCATTTCATTTCATGTATGTACTGTTTGTATTAACAGTATCATTTCATTTCATGTATGTACTGTTTGTACTAACATTATCATTTCATTTCATGTATGTACTGTTTGAATTAACAGTATCATTTCATTTCATGTATGTACTGTTTGTATTAACATTATCATTTCATTTCATGTATGTACTGTTTGTATTAACAGTATCATTTCATTTCATGTATGTACTGTTTGCATTAACAGTATCATTTCATTTCATGTATGTACTGTTTGTACTAACATTATCATTTCATTTCATGTATGTACTGTTTGTATTAACAGTATCATTTCATTTCATGTATGTACTGTTTGTATTAACATTATCATTTCATTTCATGTATGTACTGTTTGAATTAACAGTATCATTTCATTTCATGTATGTACTGTTTGTATTAACAGTATCATTTCATTTCATGTATGTACTGTTTGTACTAACATTATCATTTCATTTCATGTATGTACTGTTTGAATTAACAGTATCATTTCATTTCAGGTATGTACTGTTTGTATTAACATTATCATTTCATTTCATGTATGTACTGTTTGTATTAACAGTATCATTTCATTTCATGTATGTACTGTTTGCATTAACAGTATCATTTCATTTCATGTATGTACTGTTTGTACTAACATTATCATTTCTTTTCATGTATGTACTGTTTGTATTAACAGTATCATTTCATTTCATGTATGTACTGTTTGTATTAACAGTATCATTTCATTTCATGTATTACTGTTTGCATTAACAGTATCATTTCATTTCATGTATGTACTGTTTGTACTAACAGTATCATTTCATTTCATGTATGTACTGTGTGAATTAACATTATCATTTCATTTCATGTATGTACTGTTTGCATTAACAGTATCATTTCATTTCATGTATGTACTGTTTGTACTAACATTATCATTTCATTTCATGTATGTACTGTTTGTATTAACAGTATCATTTCATTTCATGTATGTACTGTTTGCATTAACAGTATCATTTGATTTCATGTATGTACTGTTTGCATTAACATTATCAATTCATTTCATGTATGTACTGTTTGTACTAACATTATCATTTCATTTCATGTATGTACTGTTTGTACTAACATTATCATTTCATTTCATGTATGTACTGTTTGCATTAACATTATCATTTCATTTCATGTATGTACTGTTTGTATTAACAGTATCATTTCATTTCATGTATTACTGTTTGCATTAACAGTATCATTTCATTTCATGTATGTACTGTTTGTACTAACAGTATCATTTCATTTCATGTATGTACTGTTTGTATTAACAGTATCATTTCATTTCATGTATGTACTGTTTGCATTAACAGTATCATTTCATTTCATGTATGTACTGTTTGTACTAACATTATCATTTCATTTCATGTATGTACTGTTTGTATTAACAGTATCATTTCATTTCATGTATGTACTGTTTGTATTAACAGTATCATTTCATTTCATGTATGTACTGTTTGTATTAACAGTATCATTTCATTTCATGTATGTACTGTTTGTACTAACATTATCATTTCATTTCATGTATGTACTGTTTGCATTAACAGTATCATTTCATTTCATGTATGTACTGTTTGTATTAACAGTATCATTTCATTTCATGTATGTACTGTTTGTATTAACAGTATCATTTCATTTCATGTATGTACGGTTTGTACTAACATTATCATTTCATTTCATGTATGTACTGTTTGCATTAACAGTATCATTTCATTTCATGTATGTACTGTTTGTATTAACATTATCATTTCATTTCATGTATGTACTGTTTGTATTAACAGTATCATTTCATTTCATGTATGTACTGTTTGCATTAACAGTATCATTTCATTTGATGTATGTACTGTTTGTACTAACATTATCATTTCATTTCATGTATGTACTGTTTGTATTAACATTATCATTTCATTTCATGTATGTACTGTTTGTATTAACAGTATCATTTCATTTCATGTATTACTGTTTGCATTAACAGTATCATTTCATTTCATGTATGTACTGTTTGTACTAACAGTATCATTTCATTTCATGTATGTACTGTGTGAATTAACATTATCATTTCATTTCATGTATGTACTGTTTGCATTAACAGTATCATTTCATTTCATGTATGTACTGTTTGCATTAACAGTATCATTTCATTTCATGTATGTACTGTTTGTACTAACATTATCATTTCATTTCATGTATGTACTGTTTGCATTAACAGTATCATTTCATTTCATGTATGTACTGTTTGTATTAACATTATCATTTCATTTCATGTATGTACTGTTTGTATTAACAGTATCATTTCATTTCATGTATGTACTGTTTGCATTAACAGTATCATTTTATTTCATGTATGTACTGTTTGTACTAACATTATCATTTCATTTCATGTATGTCCTGTTTGTATTAACAGTATCATTTCATTTCATGTATGTACTGTTTGCATTAACAGTATCATTTCATTTCATGTATGTACTGTTTGTATTAACAGTATCATTTCATTTCATGTATGTACTGTTTGTACTAACATTATCATTTCATTTCATGTATGTACTGTTTGTATTAACAGTATCATTTCATTTCATGTATGTACTGTTTGTACTAACATTATCATTTCATTTCATGTATGTACTGTTTGAATTAACAGTATCATTTCATTTCATGTATGTACTGTTTGGATTAACAGTATCATTTCATTTCATGTATGTACTGTTTGCATTAACAGTATCATTTCATTTCATGTATGTACTGTTTTGTACGAAGATTAATCAATTTCATTTCATGTATGTACTGTTTGTACGAAGATTATCACATTTCATTTCATGTATGTACTGTTTGAATTAACAGTATCATTTCATTTCATGTATGTACTGTTTGTATTAACATTATCATTTCATTTCATGTATGTACTGTTTGTATTAACAGTATCATTTCATTTCATGTATGTACTGTTTGCATTAACAGTATCATTTCATTTCATGTATGTACTGTTTGTACTAACATTATCATTTCATTTCATGTATGTACTGTTTGTATTAACAGTATCATTTCATTTCATGTATGTACTGTTTGTATTAACATTATCATTTCATTTCATGTATGTACTGTTTGAATTAACAGTATCATTTCATTTCATGTATGTACTGTTTGTATTAACATTATCATTTCATTTCATGTATGTACTGTTTGTACTAACATTATCATTTCATTTCATGTATGTACTGTTTGAATTAACAGTATCATTTCATTTCATGTATGTACTGTTTGTACTAACATTATCATTTCATTTCATGTATGTACTGTTTGTATTAACAGTATCATTTCATTTCATGTATGTACTGTTTGTATTAACAGTATCATTTCATTTCATGTATGTACTGTTTGCATTAACAGTATCATTTCATTTCATGTATGTACTTTGTTTGTACTAACATTATCATTTCATTTCATGTATGTACTGTTTGTATTAACATTATCATTTCATTTCATGTATGTACTGTTTGCATTAACAGTATCATTTCATTTCATGTATGTACTGTTTGTACTAACATTATCATTTCATTTCATGTATGTACTGTTTGTATTAACAGTATCATTTCATTTCATGTATGTACTGTTTGCATTAACAGTATCATTTCATTTCATGTATGTACTGTTTGTATTAACATTATCATTTCATTTCATGTATGTACTGTTTGTACTAACATTATCATTTCATTTCATGTATGTACTGTTTGTACTAACATTATCATTTCATTTCATGTATGTACTGTTTGCATTAACATTATCATTTCATTTCATGTATGTACTGTTTGCATTAACAGTATCATTTCATTTCATGTATGTACTGTTTGTATTAACATTATCATTTCATTTCATGTATGTACTGTTTGTATTAACATTATCATTTCATTTCATGTATGTACTGTTTGTACTAACATTATCATTTCATTTCATGTATGTACTGTTTGCATTAACATTATCATTTCATTTCATGTATGTACTGTTTGCATTAACAGTATCATTTCATTTCATGTATGTACTGTTTGCATTAACAGTATCATTTCATTTCATGTATGTACTGTTTGTACTAACATTATCATTTCATTTCATGTATGTACTGTTTGCATTAACAGTATCATTTCATTTCATGTATGTACTGTTTGTATTAACATTATCATTTCATTTCATGTATGTACTGTTTGTATTAACAGTATCATTTCATTTCATGTATGTACTGTTTGCATTAACAGTATCATTTCATTTCATGTATGTACTGTTTGTACTAACATTATCATTTCATTTCATGTATGTACTGTTTGTATTAACAGTATCATTTCATTTCATGTATGTACTGTTTGTATTAACAGTATCATTTCATTTCATGTATGTACTGTTTGCATTAACAGTATCATTTCATTTCATGTATGTACTGTTTGTATTAACAGTATCATTTCATTTCATGTATGTACTGTTTGTACTAACATTATCATTTCATTTCATGTATGTACTGTTTGAATTAACAGTATCATTTCCATTTCATGTATGTACTGTTTGCATTAACAGTATCATTTCATTTCATGTATGTACTGTTTGTACTAACATTATCATTTCATTTCATGTATGTACTGTTTGTATTAACAGTATCATTTCATTTCATGTATGTACTGTTTGTATTAACAGTATCATTTCATTTCATGTATGTACTGTTTGTATTAACAGTATCATTTCATTTCATGTATGTACTGTTTGTACTAACATTATCATTTCATTTCATGTATGTACTGTTTGAATTAACAGTATCATTTCATTTCATGTATGTACTGTTTTGTATTAACAGTATCATTTCATTTCATGTATGTACTGTTTGTTTGTTACTAAAAATATATATTTCATTTCATGTATGTACTGTTTGTATTAACATTATCATTTCATTTCATGTATGTACTGTTTGTATTAACAGTATCATTTCATTTCATGTATGTACTGTTTGCATTAACAGTATCATTTCATTTCATGTATGTACTGTTTGTACTAACATTATCATTTCATTTCATGTATGTACTGTTTGTATTAACAGTATCATTTCATTTCATGTATGTACTGTTTGCATTAACATTATCATTTCATTTCATGTATGTACTGTTTGTATTAACAGTATCATTTCATTTCATGTATGTACTGTTTGTATTAACAGTATCATTTCATTTCATGTATGTACTGTTTGTACTAACATTATCATTTCATTTCATGTATGTTACTTTTTGCATTACAAGTATCATTTCATTTCATGTATGTACTGTTTGTACTAACATTATCATTTCATTTCATGTATGTACTGTTTGTATTAACAGTATCATTTCATTTCATGTATGTACTGTTTGTATTAACAGTATCATTTCATTTCATGTATGTACTGTTTGCATTAACAGTATCATTTCATTTCATGTATGTACTGTTTGTACTAACAGTATCATTTCATTTCATGTATGTACTGTTTGTATTAACATTATCATTTCATTTCATGTATGTACTGTTTGCATTAACAGTATCATTTCATTTCATGTATGTACTGTTTGTACTAACCGTTATCATTTCATTTCATGTATGTACTGTTTGTATTAACAGTATCATTTCATTTCATGTATGTACTGTTTGCATTAACAGTATCATTTCATTTCATGTATGTACTGTTTGCATTAACAGTATCATTTCATTTCATGTATGTACTGTTTGTACTAACAGTATCATTTCATTTCATGTATGTACTGTTTGTACTTAACAGTATCATTTCATTTCATGTATGTACTGTTTGCATTAACAGTATCATTTCATTTCATGTATGTACTGTTTGTATTAACAGTATCATTTCATTTTCATGTATGTACTGTTTGTACTAACAGTATCATTTCATTTCATGTATGTACTGTTTGTATTAACAGTATCATTTCATTTCATGTATGTACTGTTTGTATTAACAGTATCATTTCATTTCATGTATGTACTGTTTGCATTAACAGTATCATTTCATTTCATGTATGTACTGTTTGTACTAACATTATCATTTCATTTCATGTATGTACTGTTTGTATTAACAGTATCATTTCATTTCATGTATGTACTGTTTGTATTAACAGTATCATTTCATTTCATGTATGTACTGTTTGTATTAACAGTATCATTTCATTTCATGTATGTACTGTTTCTATAACAGATATCATTTCATTTCATGTATGTACTGTTTGCATTAACAGTATCATTTCATTTCATGTATGTACTGTTTGTACTAACAGTATCATTTCATTTCATGTATGTACTGTTTGTATTAACAGTATCATTTCATTTCATGTATGTA
>CM068841.1:81206071-81268571 GCA_028554795.2 Sinohyriopsis cumingii
CAAAAGTATGGATTATTACGATAATGTGATATCTTTGAATTTGCGCAATTATCACGTGGTTTCGTCTTCAGGGTATCAATATGAGAAAACATTAAGAAATTTCCATTACGTTTCCCAAATACATTTAATTTTAGTCGCAAGAAGGACCTTGAACGAAGTTGTTCAAAAGAATTGAACTTCATATTTTACATGATTCATGAAGTCATTAATGAAAGACAATGCCGTTCATGCAGTGTGTAATCGATTATCAAGCATTCTTGAGACAAAAATGATGTCAAATATGCGCTATGGTGGTTCATACATAGAGTGTCATTGACCTTCGTGACTTTTTTTAATACTGTCAAAATGCGCTGTGGTGGTTCACACATAGAGTGGCATTGACCTATACTTTTTTAAATCCTGTCAAAATGCGCTATGGTGGTTCATACATAGACTGTCATTGACCCTCGAGACTTTTTTTAAATCCTGTCAAAATGCGCTATGGTGGTTCATACATAGACTGTCATTGACACTCGTGACTTTTTTTTTAATTCTGTCAAAATGCGCTATGGTGATTCATGCATAACGTTTCATTGACCTTCGTGACTTTTGAGTCCTGTCAAATATAAAGGTCAGTTCTTATTACAAAAATTATTTTCATGCCATCCTAAAGTGAAAATCAAGTATATTTGGGAAACGCATTGGAAATTTCTTTATGTCTTCTTATAGTGATTCAATTAATAACGAGTCTCAAGAAACGGATAACAAATATTCTAACCATTTATTCAAAATATGTGGTATAACTAACGTCGAGATACGTCATGTGAATGGGTGATATCTTACGTATGCTATCATTGGGTAAACTATTTCACTGATAATAGGTCAGGGACTCAATTTAATTGAGATATCGATCATTTCTAAACACCAGGCATGAAATCTCACATGATTATGAATTGCTTGCCATTTCGTTAATTGAAAAATATAATTATTGTCGTTATTAAATCTATTATAATGTTTACTATATTCAATGATATTCTATTCTCTCAATTTTGAATTGTTTCTGGCAGTTATATATATATATATATATATATATATATATATATATATATATATATATATATATATATATATATATATATATATATATATATATATATATATATATATATGATGTGAAATGCAAGAATTTGTGAAAGAAAAAGGGGAATTTCACATGTGATCGGACAACTAGTCGGCACTTGCAGCACATGTGATACGAACAACTAGTTAGCACATATATCACAGTTGATACAATCAACTTGTCAGCATATGAAGCACATATGATACAGACAACTAATTAGCACACGAAGCACATATGATGCGGACAACTAATTAGCACACGAAGCACATATGATGCGGACAACTAATTAGCACACGAAGCACATATGATGCGGACAACTAATTAGCACATGAAGAATATGTGATACAGACAACTAGTCAGCACATATGATGCGAGCAACTAGCTAGTACAGAAAGCATATATAAGGACAAATGGTCAGGGCACTTAAGGTTTCCGTCTCCAATGTTGAAGCAGACTGCATACCGAATTCGACCGATTGACAAAAATAAAATAAAGCAATGCTTACCATTTGAAAATAGGCAATTATCACCAGAATATTCTGTTCAAAATAATATTAATTTTGGACACAGGGGATACCACCCCCGTGTGTGTGTGTATGTGTGTGTGTGTGCCTCTGAGAGAGAGAGAGAGAGAGAGAGAGAGATTTGGATTTTTAACGTAGCTTTAACAATTTTTCAGTCATATCGCTACGATGTCTGCATAGTGGCAGTTTATAGTGATGTCTATCACTGGGGCATCATGCTGCAGACATGTAGCATGATGTCCCACCCAGTCACATTATCCTGACACCAGGCAGACCAGTCCTAACACTAACTTCTTAATGCTGAGCGCCAAGCGAGGCAGCTGTTAATACCATTTTTGTAAGTCTTTGGTATGACTCGACCGGGGATCGAACCCACCCCCGTGTTTTCCTGACTCGCGATATGTCGGCCTATTCTGCGCACAGCTTTGAAAGGTGTAACGTTTATCCATCGGGATATATGAATGAAATATATTACTTTGGGCTATTTCTGTCAGCAGTTCAGTCGAGTAATTAGGTCACGTTTATAGTTAGTTTTACAATATTCATTGTAAAAATGCCAATAAATGGCAAGAGATATTAAGCAAACTAAACCGATCTTGTAAAAAAGTTAGTAAAGTTCAACATCTTATACAAATAAGCTACTATGTGGAAGAAAAACAACAATGAATAGGATGCAATGTGTTTACAACGTCTTGTTGATGGGGAAAAATTACTATAGAATTTAGAAACAGACTATACGCCGGGGAATTTCTTGACAATTTATGTTCTAGCGGCAAGCTGACACTTTGGGTAGCAGACGAATTTGTACGTGCGTGACGACTTCTTGCAAAATTGGAAACTTGGATTAAAATGCAGTACTGTTTTAACGTACACATTTCCATCTTTTATATAATGTATTTATTTGTAATTTATTTGTATGATTCTAAAAGTTGCATAGTAAATCGGATTTTCTGGGTTACAGGTTCAAGAAGGTCATGGAGTGGTTCTACATGTTGCCATTTAGAAATTACATTTTCATGTGCATTTCGAGTCTAAATGTGGGATATTATTGTACACTTTATGAATATCTCTTTTCTTAAATAAAGTACGATCGTTCTTTCTTGATACAAAACGGAATTTGAACCAAATTAACTCGTGATCCATTGTTTACAGAAATGACGTATCGTTGCGCTGAATTACCCGACGCGCAGATTTGGTCGACATGGTGATATATACAATACTTAATTCGTAGTATAGTTGTAGGTTACAATAGATACATTTTTCTTTCTTTATGAAATTAACTTTTTAAAAAAAAATGCTGATTGGAGTTTATCTCAGTTGTGGAACTTTCTTATTTAAGCTTAAGAACATTCCATTGTAAACGAACAACCGATAGTAAGGTGCTCTTTGTACATGTTTTATTTTGCCTCGTGCTCAATTCCCACTCCTCCATTTTCATTAAAGCCCCCCCCCCCCCCGTACGATTTCACAAGTCAAATCCTTTCGTTCGATATATCTATAAATTGTATTTCTTAAGAACATGCCTTTTATTTGCACATCGCGTTCATTTGTAAACCAGACTGCGCACAACGTGTTTCGATTGTGCAAAAACGCACACTAATTTTGCTCACCTCTTACTTTATTTACTGATCCCTTACCGCGGCTTTGTGGCCAACGTATAAAGGGAATTTATACATATCTGTATACGCATGTACCTACATGCCTGCATGCACGCATAAATAAACACGGGCATAACAATATTTTAATTTATAACTTAAATAAAAGTGTGGTCATATGTTGAGCTAAGGCAGCAAAAAGACTTAATAATAATTGTGTATGCACATGTCTGTGATGTATTGCTATACAACTTAATTAACTTCAAAGCCAGCTATTAAGTACATCGATATTTAATAATCTCAACATGAATTACTATTCTTTCTGTACCAAAGCGTTACAATTGTCATTCTTAAAAGCAAGCGCATAGTACAAATAGTCCAGTGCCGTACACCACATAAAATGTAATGATTAGAGGCTTGTTTCTGCTATTAGAGTAATGGAATCATCATCATCATCATCATTGTTATTATAATTATTATTATTATTATTATTATTATTATTATTATTATTATTATTCCGTGCACAAGTAACAGGAAAAACAAAACACATTTCACTGCAAAGAAAAAACACTGATTTCCATTTTTGTGATTGATGTAGATATCAGAGATTTGGTTGGCTGCATGAAACATCCAATCCTGCACCTCCACTGCTCCAAACCAATACCCATCTTAAAACCTAACAGATGGTGAACAGTATGTATCTGACATTGTTTGTTCACACTTTCATTCTGAATAAAGTCACATTTTCAAACATTCATTTTTTAATGTCTATGCACATTTGATATGTTAAACTTATTAATATCACATTTATGAAAACTCACCCATGTGTTGTCTGTGAAAATATAAAATTTGGGAATTCTTGCGAGAAAAATTATCGTGCCTGCCACCTCGTGCGTAAAGGAAGTCCATATATTATTATTATTATTATTATTATTATTATTATTATTATTATCATTATTGTTGTTGTTGCTGCTGCTGCTGCTGCTGCTATTGTTGTTGTTCTGGTTGTTGCTGTTGTAGTTGTCCCATTGATACCATGTGACATACGTCAACTGCGTGTGCGATTGTTTAAAAGTTCAATATGTACAGTTGAAAAATGACATGTGATTTTAAATAATTAAGGCATGCCAATATTGTGAAAGGCGGTTTCCATAGGTTTTGCATGGCAATAAATATAAGTTTCCTCTTTCATTAAATAGAATGAGTTCGTAGCCTGAAGAAAGCAAGTAACAACAAATAATACTTATTAATTTTAGTTGAATGGTACATAAATAATCCATTTACATTTTGAAGCGAATCCAAAGAAATACTAGTATCAGACTGGTTATCATTTCTTTAACTGAACTGTTTTGACGTGAAAAAACGTTTGATAATTATCAGTCTGAATATCATGGCTAATCAATTATAATGTACTGCAGTGGAATTCTTGGAGAAAGCTCACGCGATTTGAACAGTATTAATTGAGGCAGATGCATAACAAAACAATCGAATCAAATATTTATAGGTTCCGATAGTGCGTCTGATATTAAAGGACATGGTGCCGTTTATATCAAATAGAAAGCTCCTCTAGCGGTCATATTACATTTCAGGGCCGCGGACAGGGTATGACAACTAGGACACAATTCGGGGAGGCGGGGGAGGGCACAACGGTAGTGGGTTCACCGCCGTAAAAATTTGAAAATCATAGGGGCCTACTGGAGAATTTTTCATAGGGCCCACATATTCTGTCCGCGGCCCTGGTGCATTATGATACATCTAAGAAGATTGAAGACGAAGCAAGACCTCCAAGATGCCAGAACCAGGCCTTTTTTACCTTATAGTTTCCTAAGGGCCATAACTGCTTTTAAAAAAATCCACTTGCGATGAATATAGACAACAAACTTCAAATTTTTGCTCTTGAATTAACCTTTTTGCTTTATCCAATCAATGCAAAACATACCTATACTCTTCCGGTAATCTTTCTAAACTGGATATGGAAGAAGCTTTCATTTGAACAACAATAAAATCTGAAACGAAAACTCTGATTAAAAGAAGGAATGGAGGCTTAGGCTGAATCGCCGATAGTTGAATCCCACATACCTGTCTCTGTTGTAAGATTAGCAGAAATATCGATTTTACTTTTTAGGACTTAAAAATCTAATTTGTTACTTTTTGTATCTTAATGACACTTATTTTATTGAAGTCTGTGTTTTTACAGCTGGAAGGCAAAACAATAGATGTTAGCTTTACAGACATTTAAAAGCATGAAATAAAACTGTCTGGATCCTGTGTTTCCTCAAAATACATTTCATTTGAAACTTAGAATGGGTTGTGTTAGAAATGATTGTTTCCTTCAATTCCTTTGAGAACAGATCGATACGGTTTTATTAACGATACAGCGAATTTCAATATTTTTATCAAGTTGTGTCAGTATATTCCAATAATAAAACTAAATTTCGAAAATTGTTTAGATCATTTCATATGCAGTGTTTTTCGCAAATTTTGGTGTCAAACCCACGGGATATGTTGAAAAGGCCAACCTGAACAAGCATCCAAATAAATCAACATACGCAAAGTATTAATTAGATTTCTAGCAGAAATTGTTGTAGCTGCATGAAGTCGAAGATGGGAAATTATAAATATTTGACATCAGTAGTGTTTGTGATTCTGTTATAAAAAAATTACGAGACAATATAGTTCCAAGGAAAAAGTAAACTTAAGGCATACTTAATGTTCATCTTAAGTACAAAATGTATGCTTACTCTGGTCGAACGAAAGAAAATTAACTTTTGTTTACGTATGACTTTTATAAATAATTTTTCTTTAATTATATAATTACCAAACTTTATTAGCATATCCAATTTACTAGTTGCTTGCGGCACGTTATTCTTTTCCAGTGTTAAGGGTGGATAGTTCGCATAATTAAACATTGCCTAAGGAAAATAAGATATATTTAGAGTGATTAGGGTGACGTTTCTTAATTTGATTTATTTTCATATCGCCTCCAGGATCTATTAATTCGACAAACAGGTTATCAAGGTATCATATGAACGACCAAAATTCTGAAAAACGTATGTATGTATGTATGTATGTATGTATGTATGTATGTATGAATGAATGAAAAATTAAACTCATTATTTGACTAAACACAAACGTCTACCTGCTTCTTATAATTGAAAGAGGTTGGTTACGAATAAGAGTAGCTAAGTTTATTTAGAGTTTCTAACTGTATTTACGTACATTTTCGTACATGTACATTCCTTTGTGTTCAAGTTATCAAATACAACCGGCAATCCTGTTGGCGTCGATTACATTCATTGAATACCACCCTATGAAACTTGTAGATTCAACTGAGGTATGCTGTGTCTTTTACATGTGTAATTTTCACAAAGTAACGATAACCGTTTCTTTAGATGTTTAAACTCACATGAATCTATACTTAAAAATCAAAACAGCAACAGCAGCAATAATAATAATAATAATTTCACACACACACACACGCGCGTGCACAAACACACATTAATATATATTGACAAAAAATTGGTAACATCACAAATTCAAAGCGGTTTCCTAACGTTTCGGGCTAAGCAATCTCTTCGACAGGCGAGACAAGATATATACAAAATAAGCTCTTAACACAAAATCTACGAAAAATGTTGGACTACTGGTATACCGGTTTAACGCGGTATTATTTTTCCCTGTGGAACGTACCATGATAGATCCATAACGACCCCGTTATGTTCTTTCCACAGCAGTAAAATACACTTAGCTTGTAAATATTAGCGGTAACAGACGAAGATCCGATTAAGTTTCCTTTAATGGAGAAACCTTCTAATAGTTTCCTTGATTGCCGGACCAAACAGAACCCCGCGGGCCGTATTTTGCACACCCTTGGTCTGTATGGTATTTCTTACAATGCAGTTGTATCCGCATGAAGTAAGTCCTAGACATGAAGAACCCATCTAAACAGGATTAGATATATTTACTCGCATTCACAAACCAGCACATAAAAAACGAACACTGGAAAAATCCATTTCATAGTTGTGGAGTTTAACGGCATTTTTCAGCACATGATATACATGGCGGGCAGTATATTTGGTGGAGGAAGAGACAGGGGAAAAAAACCCACTAAACTACGGGAAACTTTAGCCAAGCTTTCTCATATAATCACGCTGTCGAGCCACGACTAGGACCTTTGGACCATGTTCTTGAAAGGCATGCGACTCAGACCTTTTGGTTACCCTGGGCCCATATTTGTATAATTGTTATTTACTGTGTCTGCAGTTTTGTAAAAAAAAATTTCCATTTGAATTTTACATGCATAAACTAAATTTATGACAATCCCCACTTACGTCCTCTTCGTTTTAAATTAAAATTATTGAGCTGACAAAAATCAGACCAGTTAATATACAAGTTTTCTTGAAAGATAACAAGTTACAGGCGAGATTCTAAGATCAATCAAAGAAAGTAAACCAGGTGACAAAGTGAGCATGAAAATACACATGAAACGATACTGAGTAAGGAAACTACCAAAAGATGCCGAAATTGTGGTTGAAAACTGCAAAATTGACTTAAAATACAGAAAGTTGCGACACATTTACAGTATTTGAAAGATTAAGATAAATTAGGATAGTCAAAGCTTTCGACACCTGGACATTTGTTAATCGTTTTCTCTTGGTTTGAGGATAAATTAAATGAAGAATAATGTAAAGCTTACCGCACTGAACATATCATCTGTCAGCTGTTTCCAATGTTCAACGTCAGTATCTGTCAGCTGTTTCAAATGTTCAACGTCAGTATCTGTCAGCTGTTTCCAATGTTCAACGTCAGTATCTTGCAGCTGTATCCCGAACGTTCAAAGTTCCTCTGACCGTTTAGTGCGCACTTGATCATACCATGTTTGTCGAAATTCTTAGCTGAACTGAAATGTGTGCTCTGTGAAAAGGCAGAATTCTATTTATAAGCAACATGCTGACAAGTCGTTGCTACGTTGAAATATCATAAAGGTGTTGTCTTTTAAAATAAATAAGTCAGGAGAATGGATTCTGGAACGAGGTTTCCTCAAGACACCGGATTTACATAGAATCATAGTAAGTTAGAGCAAAAGTGAGAGAGGAAGAGGGTGATTGTTGTCGATATTCTTTAAACTTTACCCCATTGATCTGTTATTTTTTATTAGCAGCATTGCTCGATCCTCTATAACGACTTAACTGAATATAGCTGGTATTTCAGCAATCTGATTAAAATCAAATCTCCACTGTCTTAAGTGAAGAACTGGCCGATGCTTAGGAGTCATGTTCTGGTGACCTACGTTATCACCATAATCAGCCAATCAGACGCAGTCCCGTATCTTCGCGTTTGAGAGACTGAACAGAATGGCTGAAGAGCATCAATGCGTGCCGAACAGTTTGATTTACTTTCAGATTTCTGATTGATTGATTGATTGATTGATTTTTAACGGCGCATCGGCACTGTTAGGCTATTTAGCGCCAAACAAAGTGTTATTTCTATAATCTTTTAAAACTTATAAAAGGTCCTATATCGACCAGCGATATAAAAAAACAAATGGTTGAAATTAAAAAACGGTAAGATCATAACGGTGCAAAATAAAGCTTCCCGATCAACGGGAGATGTAAAAATGATGAATAGGTATTAAAATGGGACGGTTTTCAGATTTCTGAAAGTTGCATTTCCATCGGCTAATTCAAAGGTCACCAGAGCATGACCCCTAAGCGGTCACTGTCAGATCTTCACGTAGAACATTGGAGATCTGATTTTAATCAAATTGGAATTTCAGCTGTTTCACAAGTATCAACGATTCTAAATAAATAAATATATATGGTATTATTGCCGCTGCACAGCAATCTAATTATTTCCCTGAAGGTTTACATTTTTTAATTATATACTATTTGTTTCTTATATGTTACGTATGCTAAACGTATAATGCAAAATACAAGCCTATTATTAGTAAGTATTGATTTCTCATCATGGAAAAACTCTTGGACTAACTGCTTATTTTATATCACTTGTGTGAATTGCAAGGAGAAAAATACTTCTGGATAAATCGGAATGTGTATATGTAGAGAGAGAGAGAGAGAGAGAGAGAACATAAAGTGATATCCTCTAGAAGAATGCTTGATAACATTAACCCATATTTTAAATATGAAGAAATTATAGTATCATTCAGAGAATTTTTAAAATTCGTGCTCTATAGAGATTCGACCTGGACAGCGGGTTATAGCGCCCATCGCTTTGCCTGCACGCACAAACACCTATGCGCCATCGACCATGTACGCGTCATAAAAAATGTTATAGGTATTTGTGCGTAGCAGACACACGCATATCGACCCAGTTCTTAATTCTCATAAAAGTACACAGTCACTTCGGATTCCTATGACAAAAATTAAGGTATACAAAGGTTATTATAGAGAAACACAAATATGCAACCAGACTGAGGAGGAATTAGGGACATACATACATGCATGCATGCATCCATCCATCCATCAATCCGTCCGTCCGTACATACATACATACATACATACATATTCGCCATTCTGAGGTTATCTTTTTTATGCGTCCCCGTGTGTTCGAGTGGTCAAAAGCGCTCGCCTTTACAAATCACTCACATCTCGCGCTGTCTGCGTGAGTTCGAACCTCGGCTCGGGTTACTTGGGTAAGTGAGAAAGCTTACCAGTAGCTTCCGTGTAAAGGTATTTTTTCTTCGAGGGTCTTCCAGTGTGCTTCCTTTACCAAGTATACTGGCCGCCATGTATGGCCTATACTGTGCTGAGAAATGGCATGAAAAACAAAACTAAATCCAACTCTCTCTGTCGATGCGAACGTAAGTGATCGCATGGCCTCCTCTTTGATTACAATGTGGCTCTGTAATAATTCAGATTTTGAAAACTGTTGTAAACTGTTGTAATCTTATATCAGGTATAGATTGGACAAGTGTGTTAACGATTTCAGCTAATGTTAATGTTGCCGTTATAAAATTAACTTCCTTTAAATTCAATTTGCTAAAGACTGTATACCATTTCGTACAATAACCATTTGGCTGAGGGACAAATGTTAGCATGATATCACACTAGATTTTTCTATTACGGTTAATGGGCGTGACAATACTTGGATCTTATGGCATTCAGACATAACGGTATTGATTGACTAGTACTCGGTATTATGGAACCTATATTGGAACACAGTTATTGCAAATATAATTTATTTGCACAAGAATTTAAGTTGAACTGTATCGCTTTGAATCAATCGATTTATGAACTGAATGTCTTAAAAATTTCATTATTGTCATACTTTACACCTTTACCTATATTTTTTTTTTAATAAGGACCTTAATTTTGTGCACACATGTGTTCTGATTAATATATATTACTTTTTTTATTTACTTCTATTCTAAGTAACATTTTACTCTAGTGATTGAGAGCACACATCCGAAAGTTTGTGCCAGAAACGTTCATATATATAAATAATTGAATACTGAAGTAATTGCGGCGTATCATTTTTTTTTTAATTCAGTCTTTCTGGTGTGAAACACAATTATTACTTCCTGTTCACTATCCAAGAACGTAGTCCCAGTCTATTTATAGAGTATTTTTCCTGTCTCCATTTGGTGGTGATATAAGAGAGATTTATGCATTCTTGGTGTTGATTTAAAGGAAATTATTTATTCTTCAGAATTTGAGTATTATATTGTCGGCAAAAGTTCACAGTGAGTAATGAAGCATTGATGATGATCCGGTAGTGAAATCTGTGACCGAATGTACGGTGCTATGTTTATTGTCCAGCCTCTCAAAAACTGCCGGACAACCTATAACAAGAACTTCCCTGTGAGTTCTTCTTTGAAGGAACTTTAGAATGAGATAAGATTTATTATCATTTGGAAAGAAAGAAAAGTTCAGTACTGAGAAACAATGTAGAGAATACATAGTAAAATGAATTGTGTTCTGTATCAATATTTAGAATCAATATATTCAATTAGTACCTTAATGGCGAATGCATGCAGTGGAACGTAGCGGATAGGGAGACATAAAAGTGGAAGAACTGTCCACTAGATATATTTATATGTACAACAAGTAGGAAGCGCGACCGCGTGATATAAAAGTGGCCATTAACAGCAATCATCGGGGTCATTGGGGCAAATATAAAAATGCATGCAATAAGTCTAAAATCAGATGAAGATGGCAAAGAAAAATTGATTTGTAACTTGTAAAATATTTATTCAATCTGATGTAATCAACAATTCTACAGTATTCAATCTGATGTAATCAACAATTCTACAGTATATTAGCTCATAGATAAATACCATGTATGTACTGTGCTTGATAATAAGACTGACATGTGTATAATCATTTGCGCCGTCTCAAAATCATTTGATGGTATTTTGGCATAAAAGTCTAATATATAAACATCACGGCTATCACATTTTTAGTTTTCTTACTGATTTCTTTTCTGACTACCCATTTTAATACATTCCTAGCACGTTTTGTGATTACGGCTGATTTCTGTATGCAAAATATGATTAGCGTTCCACAGGGCTCTGATTTAGGTCTTTTATGATTTGGTGTGCATATTAACGATAAAGGCGACATCTTAATTGTAACGAGGCTATTAATAGCACTCTGGCTTGTTCATCAAACGATATATACAACGATGAATACAAACTGAACACAAATTTACACACGTTTGACCATTGGTCAAGGTAGTGCTAGGTTGACTTTGTGCTGCTAAAACTTAGGGAAAGTCATTTTCGCATAAGTTTGAGTCCTTCTTTTTTCCTGAACAAAAATTAAAAAACAAAATTCGATCTTTGTCGACTATAACAAATATTTTGGTATAACCTTTAGTATAGTCTCAAATCTGGACCAAAGACATACTGACAGCATATTTCAGTCGAAGTAAAAAATGATTAATGCCTTGAAAGTTCTTAGTACTTGCAAAGGATATATTTTGTATACATCCACCATTACTTGAATAAGATGATATTGCATGGGTTGGATGTTAGGCTGAAGATTCTCTTAAATTAAGAAAGTTGGAAGGATGGAGAATTGTAAATATTCTTACATGAAGTGTATCTTGCGTAAGATTTATGAGGAAATTAGTTGGTCTACATTGGCATATATATAAAAGTTTCGTAAACTGTGTTGCTCGTTGCAAATAGAGTCATACCAAAGACGTATAAAAATGGTACTTACAGCTGCCTCGCTAGCCGCTCAGAGTTAAGAGGTTAGTGTTAGGACTGGTCGGCCTGGTGTCTGGATAATGTGACTGGGTGGGACATGATGCTACATGCGTGCAACATGATGCCCCAGAGCTAAATGCGTAGCGATATGACTGAAAAATTATTGAAGCTACGTTTTATCGATCATCTGATTTTACTGCGAATGTTAAAAATATCTTATTTCAATTATTCCAAACATATATTTAACAAACGAAACGTTTAATTTAATTAAGGGGTATTTAAATTTGATCTTTCTACGGTTTAATGATCTTTCTACAGGTTAATGACTGCCATATTAACAAGTAATGACATCATGTTTGTCATTATTGATTATTTTGTGCATATTTTCTAATGTATGTACGATTTTCCCATATCTGTCAAGATAATATCATTAATTTATTCATCAGTCATTTCTTTCGTTTAATCTCTCTCTCTCTCTCTCTCTCTCTCTCTCCATATCCATAAAAATTGTCTATGTTTCAGTAGCACAGTGGCAGATTTCCCTTTTGTACAATAAATAAAAGAAACAAAAACAGCTCTAGTTAAATGTTGCCAATATTTAAAAGCAGGTGTGTGTGTGTGTGTGTGTGTGTGTGTGTGTGTGATTAGGATTTTAACGTAGCTTTAATAATATGTAGCAATGATATCTGCAGTGTGGATGTATATAGTGATGTCTAGGAATGTGGCATCATGCCGAAAACATGTAATGCTGAGCGCCGAGCGAGGCTGCTGTTAGTACCATTTTTATACGTCTTTGGTATGACCATGCCGGGGCTCGACACCGCGACCTACCGCATCCGAGCCGGACGCACTAACTACTAAGCCATCGGAACGGTGTATAGTGATTAATACCAATATTAACTGAAAGTACGTACCTTTCCCATAAGTGGAAAGTTCGTCAAAAAATTACCTCCCTCAATGACAGCAAAAGTTGCTTATCATTTATGTTTGCATGTTTTTGCTCTAAAACCGGAAACTTGCCAAATTATGTTTGATAAAACTAATTGCAGGTGAACTGGATAAATAATTATCGGAGAGGCTATCGGGTACTCTTTGATATGAAGACAGGAACAGAACGCACTAAGCGCCTGCTTATGGATAGCATACTGCAAAGACCATAACTGTTTCCGGCAAATTAAATGTCACTCGGAGTAGTAAGACCCTTTTTACATGAGAGGTAAAGAATCGAAAGTATACCACTTCATCGAAAATACGCGTGGCTTTCCGATTGGTGTCATTCAGTAACAAGAGATAGTTGGCACGAGTAATACGCGTGAACAATTAAGGAAAGTAATTAAATTTTAGAAAGATCGCCAAGCTCGTTTGTATTATCAACGGTATCAGATAAAACATGAAAAATGTGTCCATGAGACTGAATCAATAACAGCAGTAATGAATTGTGGAAACAAATACATCAAGTCTGGTATATCTTCTACGTCATGTTTATCTCATGTTTTTTGTCCCGCAATTATGCTGCGCAAACAACTCCTTTTGAACATAGTTATGAGCAAACTTCGTAAAATCAATCGATGAAAACACAAATTACCCATAGTGATTGACCTTATCTCACTTAGATATCCGGGCAGGCGTTTTTCGCTTACAAAGGAAATTAAAGGTTTTATAAAATATTCTTTTTGCTGTGGCTCTTGTTTCAAAGCCAGTGGAAGAAATCAATGGGGGAAAAACCCACTAAAATTCAGGCGATCAAAATCACTCATTTTAAATCAACAAAAATGCACATTTGGCGTACGTGGTTGAGAGCTTTCAAACCATGATAAATAGCTGAAATATGTAAAGCTCTCGTGATTTGTAATCTCTCATCAGAATATATTTGATTAAAATGACCGGCAATAATGCAAAGAGCCTGTGGTATCGCCATAGTCAAGTTTGGAGGGAAGTGGTGTGGTCCCATAATTTCTTGCTATGCCACTAATTCAGGCGCTATTTAATTTCTCCTTTAGTGAAAATAAATCGTGCTGTTGGAAATCCGATAGACTCGTTAGAAATGAGAGGCAGAGTTTCTTTGAATCGTAGCTAGCAATGTGTCACCAGATTCAAACCAGACTGTTTCAGTTTACATGATCCAATGTTATACCAGAAGAGCTTGCTTCTGATTGCCTGTAGTCTAAAGCTAAATCCTACTGTAACCTATTGTACCATTTTGCATTATGGACTAGTTTTTAAAAAACTGTATTGAACAAGTTAAAGATCACATTTACCTGCTTTCTTTCTCAACCCCCAATCTACCTAGGTACCTACCTATCGCCTTTTAACAACAACCAAATTGTGTATACAACTACTCACCTATCTACATAAACCTTCTCACCTAACCGAGAAATTAAAATAATTTTGAAGACAAGTGCGAACTAATGTTTAGTTAAGACAGGGAGGGGATACATTTACTCCTGTGATCATGCAAACACATTTTGGTATAACTTGTAAGGAATAATAACCTTACGTACGCAAAAGTCCAATCCTCGGCAATGTAATTTATTCACTTAACATCTCAGTATCAAAGGTACATATTTGTTTTGTCAATTAAAAAATAAATATATATAGTCAAAATTGTTCTGATAGCAAATATGGTTTATTTTTTTAATGCCAAAAGCTAATCATAACCGGCTGCTGGTACGCCATTTGACCATTAAATCCACAGTTATGGGATGAAAAGTCCTCTGGAAATACAAATATGCAACGTGCATGACCATAAAGAACAGCATTTCGTACAAATTCCGCATAATCATTCTGACCACTCCTTCATAGTAGATTTCGATGGGAATCATCCTACATGTTGATGGTCTCCACTAAAGTGAATGCTCGTTACTCAGCGACTCAAAGGATTCTCTGTATCGATAATTTCTCGACAGCTCCCAACGGATCCCCAGTGAGTTTAAAGTGGTTATCTCGGCATTACCTTAACAACACTGACGTCAAAACATATCATGATAACGAATCTCTTCATCATATCTCTTCTTTCACAAAGTTATGGACGGAAATCTAAAACATAATTAGTGTTTTTAAATAAAATTAACGGTCTTTTAGAAGCACATGTATCGTGATACATTTAATAAGGCTACTGGGAGCATATACCTAAACAGTAGTCATGACAACTATGCATTAATTCCATTTAATTTCCTATGTAAAAAGACGTAAAATATATTGGTTTTGTAAAAGAGACGGTTAAAATGTTATTCTTAAATTGTATAGCCCATATATGTTTTAAACTTATCAAGGATGCAAATTTTCTTATACCCAGCATATTATATTCGGGCTCAAATTACACAGTAAGAGATCACACAGTAATATATTAATTTGCCCTTTTTTATTTTAGTAAAGTTTCCTGGAGGTTTATCGATTATTATGTATATTTGATTTAATTTCTATCTGATTTAATTGTTTGTAAGTTTTAAAATTTTTTTATTTTTTTAAAAATTTCATTATATGTCAATATAATGTAGTTCTATTTACTAGGAACTCAATACTTTTTTTCAATGAGTTTGTTTCCTCTATACTACGTTTAAAACAAGCCAGTCTTTTTGAGACTATGGTTCCAACGAGTTTGTGTCCTCCTGACTACGTTTAAAACAAGCCAGTCTTTATTAGACTATGGTTCCAACGAGTTTGTGTCCTCCTGACTACGTTTAAAACAAGTCAGTCTTTTCTAGACTATGGTTCAAACGAGTTTGTCTCCTCTTGACTACTTTTAAAACAAGCCAGTCTTTTTGAGACTATGGTTCAAACGAGTTTGTCTTCTCTTGACTACGTTTAAAACAAGCCAGTCTTTTTGAGACTATGGTTCCAACGAGTTTGTGTCCTCCTGACTACGTTTAAAACAAGCCAGTCTTTTTGAGACTATGGCTCAAACGAGCCAGTCTATCTGCATGTTATGTTTAGTTAGTAACAATATTGGGTAGGTCCGTGTATTTTTTAAAAACCAAACTTTCGTCAATTAAACACGGTTACACAAGTGTATATGTCTATCGTCAGTTAGAAGCGGACGATCAAATTAAACATGAGTATGCACGTTTAAGAAAATTCAGAAAACAGAAGGCCTGATAGAATTTGCCACAACTGACTTATATCTTGAAGTCTGAACAATTAAACTTCTACTCAATCTGAGAGTGATAAGGAAAGAAAATGGCAGTATTAAAAACTAGAACATTAAGCCTGCCTTTCTGACCGTGATTAATCAGCCAGGCGATTCAAACTTCGGAGCTGTAATATTCAATAGAGACAGACGTCTGCCTTTAAGTCCTTGGAATGCTATTTTGTTGTCGCGATATTTCTTTTATGGAAAAAACGAGCACGTCTGTACTGAGAGCATGTGTTATCAACCTATGCTGTGTTGAAATATCGGAAAATGTGAGGGCGTGAAAGACAGCAGTTAGTTATTCATCACTAGGGGAAGTTCTCCTTAGCAAATTTCAATCATTACAGGTATAATCACAGAGAAAAAAAATCTCTGATTATGTTTTACCATATTTGCTAGAAAACTGTTCGGTAAATTCATGCTCTGGTGACGTTAGCAAGAGGAGAAATGGAGCCACTGGAAGAATGGAGGATAAATGGAAAAGTAACGTCGATCGTTGCGCTTCATCAGGCATGTTTGTTGTCACTTTATTCCATTATCTTCCGCTAGCTGTATAAACTCTGACATATATTCTGAGTTATAGCATTTTCAACTCTTGTTATTTTCAAATGTTGCTGTTTCAGAGGATGCAATTAAAGTCATGAAGAATCTCAATACATGCTATAAATAAAATGCACAGCTTGCTTGTATTCTCTTGCTATCAGATTGAAAGACGACTATCTAGAGCCAAGATAACCACGACTACAGCGGTTCCTTTGCAAAGCTTTCCTCGAAAATTTAATCATTTCCTTACAGTAAACTTTTATGTACATAGTGGGTTTTTTTTACGAAAATGCGTTGGGGTGGGGGCCTGAGTGGCAGAGTGGTCTAAAGCCCTCTCCGTTACTGATCACTGCCATCTCACCTCTGTCTGCGTGGGTTCGAGTCTCGGAATCGGCCAATGTGGGTATGTGAGAAAGCTTGCCAGTAGCTTCTCGAGGGTCGGTGGTTCTTTCGGTGATTTCCTAGGTTCTTCTTTGACCATTAATACTGGCCGCCATGTATAGCCTATCGTGTGCTGAAAAATGGCGTTAAACCCTATAACAACAACAACGAAAATGCATTGAAAGACAGTGAAGATATATCAGATAAACATAGTTGGATACTATCTTTGACACATATTTGTATCAACGAGTTTTTAGTCTGAAAGAGCTTCGAAACAAAAGCGGCCATCATCGATGAAATATGTGTACTCTGATAAGACATGTAGTTATAATATTGGAACGATCAGATACGAAATCAACGGTGTAGCTAAATCCCTTGGTAATTAAAATACATAGGAATCTTACAATATAAATGCTAGATGTACAACACTCACCGCCAATCACGTATGATGCTCATTCAAATTAAATCTTCGCTGATTGGAACAAATATATAATATTCTTGAAAAAATAAACTCCAGAAGAAAGGTTACATAGTCAACCCTTGATGTCTATTTACGTCAAAAACAAGGCAGTTAGTTGGCAAAATATTTAACGTTTGACATGCAGGATACAGCTTTTTAATGTGCCTTTCAGAATCGAAATTACGTCATGCTACGTCAAAAGTACGTGATTTCCCACAAGAGTGATGCAGAAGAGACCCATGTCCCTTATCGGGTCGTCTTGTACACAATCACTCTAGCAGCATCGTTGGGATTGAATGTTTTTCCTTTAAAACTAGTCGTTAGGAAAATATATGTTCTACATGTACAGCATGAAGCCTTTTGACAAATAAACCGACAAAACCACAAGACAACAAATATACTTGATTAAAAGGACGTCGAACATTGACGACGACACTTTTAATTTATAGATATTAATCCACGAAATTAAACTAAAATAAATGAATTCCCGGTATTAACTCAATGCGAAAGTTAACTAAAATAAACGAATTCCCGGTATTAACGCAATGCGAAAGTAAACTAAAATAAATGAATTCCCGGTATTAACTCAATGCGAAAGTTAACTAAAATAAACGAATTCCCGGTATTAACTCAATGCGAAAGTAAACTAAAATAAATGAATTCCCGGTATTAACTCAATGCGAAAGTTAACTAAAATAAATGAATTCCCGGTATTAACTCAATGCGAAAGTGGATGCAACTACAATACCCAAACAGATTTTCTTTCTGAATTCAGTTTCTCAGTTGAGGTACCGAAGTTAAAGTTGCTTCTTCGTACTTGCATTACTGCCTACAAACACGCATTCATTCCTCTCTTTCTGAATCATTTATAAATGCCTGTATCCCTATGTTTCAACGTCATTCGTACACGCATTCATTCCTCTCCTAACACATCGTTGATAAATGCCTGTATCCCTATGTTTCAACGTCATTCGTACACGCATTCATTCCTCTCCTAACACACCATTGATAACTGCCTTTATCCCTATGTTTCAACGTAATTCATACTTGCATTCGTTCCTCTCTTAACACTCGTGAAAAAATACCTTCATTCCTCTGTTTGAACGTCATTCATACACGCATTCGTTCCTCTCTTTCTGCATTATTAAAAATGCCTTTATCCCTATGTTTCAACGTCATTCATACACGCATTCATTCCTTTCTTTCTGCATAAATGATAAATGCCTTTATCCCTCGTTTTCAACGTCGTTATTCATACGCGCATTCATTCCTCTCTTTCGGAATCATTGATGAATGCCTTTATCTCTAGTTTCAGTGTCATTTATACCCTTGTTGATTCCTCTGTCTCTGCGTCATTGATGAATGCCTTTATCCCTGTTTTAACGTCATTCATACGCGCATTCATTCCTCTTTCCCAATCATTGATAAATGCTTTTATCCCTATCCTTCAACGTCATTCATACACGCATTCATTTCTCTCTCTCTCTCTGCATCATTGATAAATGCCTTTATCTATCTGTTTTAACGTCATTCATACACGCATTCATTCCTCTGTTTCTGCATCGTTAATAAATGCCTTTATATGTTTCAACGTCATTCATAAACGCATTCATTTCTCTCTTTCTGCAACAATGATAATTGCTTTTATCTCTCTGTTTCAACGTCATTCATACATGAATTCATTCCTTTCTTTCTGCAGCAATGATAAATGCCATTATCTCTCTGTTTCAACATCTATCATACACGCATTCAATCCTCTCTTTCTGAGTCACTGATAAATGCCTTTATCCCTCTGTTTCAACGTCATTCATACATGCATTCATTCCTTCCTTTTCTGAATCATTAATAAATGCCTTTATCACTACGTTTCAGCGTCATTCATATACGCATTCACTCCTCTCCTGACACATCTTTGATAAATGCCTTTATCCCTCTGTTCCAACGTCATTCATACATGTATTGATTCCTCTTTCTGCATCATTGATAAATGCCCTTGTCTTTCTGTTTCATCGCCATTCATACAAACATTCATTGCTCTCTTTCTGAGTCACTGATAAATGCCTTTATCCCTCTGTTTCAACGTCATTCATACATACATTAATTCTTTTCTTTCTGCATCATTGATAAATGTCTTTATTTCTCAGTTTCAACTTCATTCCTACACCCATTCATTCCATTCTTTCTGCATCATTGATAACTGCCTTTATCTCTATGTTTCAACGTTATTCATACGCGCATTCATCCCTCTCTTTCTAAATCATTGATAAATGCCTTTATCCCGTTGTTTCAATGTCATTCATACACTTATTCCTCTCTCTCTGCGGCATTGATGAATGCCTTTATCCCGCTGTTTTAACGTCATTCATATGTGCATTCATTCCCTTCTTTCTGAATCATTGATAAATGCTTTTATCCCTATATTTCAACTTCATTCTCACACGCATGCATTCCTCCCTTTCTACATGATTAATAAATGCCTTTGTTCCTACCCTTCAACGTCATTCATACACGCGTTCATTCCTCTCACTCTGCATTATTGATAAATGCCTTTATCTGTTTCAACGTCATTCATACACGCGTTCATTCCTCTCACTTTGCATTATTGATAAATGCCTTTATCTGTTTCAACGTCATTCATACACGCGTTCATTCCTCTCACTCTGCATTATTGATAAATGCCTTTATCTGTTTCAACGCCATTCATACACGCATTTGTTCCTCTCTTTTTGCATGAATGATAAATGCCTTTTTCTTTTTCTTTCAACACCATTCATACACGCTTGCTCTCTTAATACATTATTTATTCTTTCATTTCTTACTCTCTTTCTACGTGATTCACATATGCTTTCATTCATATCTTTTTACATCATTCATACATGCCTTCATCCCCTGTTTCTACATCAAAAATTATGCATGACTTCTTTCCACTCTTGCCACATCAACTATACATGCCTTCTCGTGGGTCGGTGGTTCTTTCCGGGGTTTTCCCGGATTCTTCCTCCACCATTAATACTGGCCGCCATGTATAGCCTATCATGTGCTGAAAAATGGCGTTAAACCCCACAAACAACAACAACTATACATGCATTCTTTCTACTCAGTGATACACGTCTTCATCCCCTCTTTCTACATCAAAATGATGCATATCTTCATTCCACTCTTTCTACATCAATGATGCATGTTTTCATTCCACTCTTTCTACACCATTGATAATGCCATCATTCCACTATTTCTACATTATTGATCCATGCCTTATTCTACACTTTCTACCTCAATAATATATGCCTTCATTCCTCTCTTTCCACGTCATTGATAAATGTCATAATTCCTCTCTATTTACAGCGTTCTTACATTTCTTATTTCCTCTTTTTCTTCATCAATGAGTCATGTCTTCATTCCAATCTTTCTACATCAATGACACGTGCCTTCATTTCAATCTTTCTACATCACCGATACGTGCCTTCATTCCAGTATGACCTAACAGGGTCATCACAGGAGCTTACAACCATTGGTTAAGCGAGATTATCATGTGTTGCAGTTCTAGGCTATCAAAGCACAACAGAATAAACAAACCGAATTTTGTATATTTTTCATGCTTGAATCGAAGTAATAACACGAAAAGTGACAGCTGTTACAAAAGATAAATACATCTTTTCACAGTTGTGGTTTCCTTTTTAGAATTGCATCTTTGGAAACAAGTATTTATCTCTTTAAATAAACTTTTTCTTCAAGTATTTATTTCTTACATGATGCAGAGACGTAATGGTTTCGAATATGGTTTGGTTGTGGCTTGTGCGTTTAATGCCATTATTCAGTACTTAATAGGATATATATTGCAGCCAGTATAAATGTTGGAGGAAGAACCCGAGAAGAACACCGGCTCACGAGAAGCTGCTGGCAAGTTTTCTCAAATATGGTTAGGACCTTTATGACACAGAGAGAAACTGATAAAAGAAACAGAAATCATAGCATTGATTTTGTATAATTTTACCAAAACATATAGGAATAAGGACATTTTAAAAAATTTCAATATAAAACTCAATAGCAAACTATTTTCAATTCAGTGTCATATAACATTAGGTTCGATTTCCTGATTTTCTCTTCGTTGATACTAAATAGCGATTCCACAACTACAAGGGCATTAATTAATTGGCTACTTGTCCAGAGCGCAGAAACTGCTGTTTGGCATTCAAAATGAATTCGTATATATAAAGTTACGTTTTGTTGATATTGCTAAAATATATTTGAGTTAATATTATTATAATTTCTATTATTCTTTTGCAAAACATTGTCTTCCAAAGAACTTTGAATGATATTAAACAGGTATTACTGGGGTTGGGTGGATGTTACTTTTCTCTATTACAAAGCGATTTCTTTGCCAGGAATATGTCTCTAACAACTCATTATTATGAATTTAACTAATATGTCATTGACGTCATTATAATTCATTGTAATTCCATCGTGGATTTAGACTGGTTATCATTGCTTTGCTCACACAGTGTTGAGAAGACATAAATGTCTGATCACCAGTCTTGTTATCGTGACGCTACTGCTGCATGTTTTGATCAGAATCCCGAGGGAGACCCCACGCAATATGCCATCGAACATTTAAGATTAAGAATAAAGCAAGAAAATGTAAATATGTTTTTACTCAAGGAGATAATACCTATTATGGAATTAGAAAACAAAATCCCAAACTTGTAGCAGTTATAATAAATTTGACACGATTGCTTGCAATTGCATGAAGACGGATATCCATCGAATGACTTAAGTTACATATAGTCTCTGAGAAGACGTTAAACGATGTGTGCTTCTTTTTTTCAGCAGTACATGGTTTGTATTTAATGGTTGTTCTTTCGATAAAAAAAGTGAAATCTATTTTTTTCAGCTAACCTTTCTCAAAAAGTACAGCCTATCAAAACAGTTCGCAATGGGGGACGAAAGTGGGTTCTCTTTGATACTTCAATTTGTGATGGATATTAAATACCGCTTGGTTACTCTCACTAACCTGTTTTTATTTTATTTTAGGCATCTTTAAAGATTATTCACGAGGGAAAAAAGAATAGACACAGCGGTAAGAGCGTTAGGCGAATACGTTTAGTTTGTTGTTTTAGAGGTCAAATTTCACTTCTGAAGATCGGTTTTTATAAATTGCTTTCAAACCTAAAAATGTATAGTCTATGATAACACACTTCCCTCAGCAGCAAGGGGGATGATCAGACACTTTTGGATGTGGGGGCGCACCCTCCCCCGCCCCGATTCTACAATCCGGGCCTTGAACAAATTCTGAAATCTTAATTGCCAAAAGTCGATCTGATCCTTATATGTACGAATAGTTAGCAACATCTTGGTGCTATTTTGAAATCCACCGAGCCAACCAATTTTTTAAAACCGAAGAACCACAATAAACTGCAACAAATTATTACAACAGCCGATTTCCAGATGGCGCTACTAGAGTCGCCACAGACTCAAACAAATAATACTGGATCTTTAAAAAAATCTTCCAATGATGCATATTGACTGTGATTCTAATCGGTGGAGTCATTGGAAAATAAAAAGATGAGAAAATACGTAATTATTCTCAACTTGCAGATTATAAACCTCACCGTATGTATTGCTGTAAGGATAAATAATCAGAACAGTCAATGGCGCCGTCATTAAATGATCCTATCCTATCTTAATGGTCCTGGTGCTTCTGGTAAAACAAGGCGTGCGTTAGAATTATTCAGAAATTCCGATGTGGTTGTTCTAACACTCACTCACAGACTTGCTAGAGAGATGAGGCAGAGATGGGTTAAGGCTAATACGTATTTATTACAGCTTCTTCGATGGCGTGGTGAAGCGTGGACTCCAACGCGAATGGGTGTGAAACATATTCCTAAAACCATCATTTGGAACGAAATATATACTGTGTCCAAAGCAATGTTAGAAATATTTCTGGGTTGGTTAGAAACAAATCAAACTGCATTTATCGTGTGCGGAGATCATAAACAGCCGCCTCCATTTACAGCATAATCGCCACACAACTGGCTTCGAGATCATGTCGACGTTTACGAGGAAATGTTAGAAGTCCACAGGGCCAGCGATGAATCGCTGAGAGAGCTAAAAGCGTTAATTAGACTTCAACCAGACAGGATTCAATGTGAGCTAATGCGCAGTGTAATTCCAGAAAAGGCGATTGATAATTTCTGGAACTTATGGCGCTGTTATGATCTGATAGTTGCATCCAGGAAAATAGTTCACGATTCACTTCAGCGTAGGTTATACTCTGGTCTACAGCCAAAATGCTTCCGCAATAAATGTAGTCAAACTTTACTAATTCATGGTCACTGAGAACGAAAATGATGCTTAAAATTGTTGATTGGCTCTAGTTTTAGAGATACAATACTTGGGAATGGCGGAGGATAAGCGAGTTATAAAGTGAAGGGATCTCAGTTTAAACCAAAATGACTATAAAAACATCTTCGACTGGATTTATGAATAAATGTATGACTGGGTTTGGTCAGTACTTGATTTTTAGGCACATCAATCAATGATGCAATCTGAAGTTGGTATTGCGTTATTACATCAGTATGTTGAACAAATTGCCCTATATCAGCTCTAGAAATAGTACAGTGTCATGCTCTCTCATTTGTCAGTTTTTGATTTTGCAAAGTGACACATTTCTGTTGAGCCAAAGTGAGCAAAGATGCCTCGTACTTTTGTGAACAATGCAGATAACGTCTGCTATTTTTATGGTGAAGTGACTTTTGCATCACGAAAGCGTAGTATAACCACTATGGTTATGAAAGCCTATCACCTTTATTTTTGCAGTACCAATGATTTAGAGAAAGCCAACAGATAATATCAGCAATTGTTATGTCTGCATGGTGCCTCCAGTTGGGAAAGGTGTGAAAAGAAGAAAAAGTGGACTGTGCTTTATCCAAACATTCCATCAGCTGTACACCCAGTAACCCACGTAAAAGGGCTGCCGGTACCTGATGCACCAGAATCATTCTCACTTGAGTCAGACGAGGAAGAGGATGAAACTAGTCCTGAACCGTCAATGTTATATGAACCATATTTTCTCCCATCCTCCTCCTCTGAACCACACCTCATAACACATGTTAACTAAATGAACTTGTCACGGATTTGGAACTCTCCAAGATTAAGGCAGAGCTGTTGGGCTCCAGACTACAGTAGTGGAATTTGCTAGCAGGAGGTAGTTAGGGTTTCCATGCTCCGTCAAAGGGATCTTGTCACATTCTTCTTCATGGAAGGTGATATTGTAGCCTGCAACAACATCGTTCATGATCCAGAGGAGCAGAGGCTGTTCATTAATTCATCGAAGACGAGTCTTAAATCTGTTTTGCTGCATAATGGCAATGTTTTGCCATCAGTTCTACTTGGTCATGCAGTCCATATAAAGGAAACCTATGAAAACATGAAAAACTTTTGAGGTGCATAAACTATGACCAACATCAGTGACAGCTTTGTGGCTATTTAAATTTTCTTTCTTTATTGCGTAGTCTGCAGACTGGATACACAAAAGTACTGTTGTTTTGTCTCCGAATGGGATAGTCGTGCGAGAGATTCCAAATACATCAAGAGAGATTGACCACTCCGACTCTCCTTGGAGCCTGGGAGGAAAAGTGTTCAGCATCCAACACTTGTTGAATCAAGGAAGAATCTGTTACCACCCTCCCTTGTACATCAAGCTGGGTCTGAAGAAGAACTTTGTCAAGGCTATGGACGAAACACGAGCAGCTTTCAAGTACCTCCGAGGAAAATTGCTGAATCACTAAGTGAAGCTAAGATAAAGGAAGGTGTCTTTATTGGTCCTCTGATTCGTGAACATTTTCGAGATGAGGCATTTGACCGTTCACTGCGTAGCAAGGCAAAGATGGCATGGAGAACCTTCCAGTTAGTGGCAACAATTTTTACTCGGAAACAGCAATGCAGGGAGTTGGTGGAAAACCTCCTCAAGGCATACAAAAGCCTTGGTTGCAACATGTCACTAAAGACACATTTTTGCACTCTCATCTAGATTTTTTGCACTAAACTGCGCAGCAGTGAAGGACGAGCACGTTGAGCGATTTCACCAGCACATTGTAACAATGAAGAAACGCCATCTGGGCAAATGGAGCCAAGCCAAGAGTAGACACTGAATAAGGACTAAAGTATATATATATATATATATATGTATATATATATATATATATATATATATATATATATATATATATATATATATATATATATATATATATATATATATATATATATATATATATATATATGCCTTTTATTTCATTTTTATTTTATTTAACTCTTTTGCTGTTTTCTAAAGTGTCAATTAAACAGGACAGGTGAAATATTATCATGTCAAGCAACCATGACACATGAAAAGACCTAGGTTTAAAATTTATGATCAGAATTCTACTATCTAAACAATATACGTTAATGTCAACTGTAAAAAATACTTTCATATCTTGGAAACAGTATCCAGTTAGTTGTTTTAATTTTCATATTTTAATTCAGCACATCAAATTACATAATAAATAGCACATTTTATCTCTGAAGCAGAAGACTTATAAAACACTGTAGACCAATTTATTTGAGCTTCATAAAGAAAGATTTTCCGAGCTGCCAGTTTCACATTGTTATCGTCCAGCGGATACTCGTCACAAGAAATGTCTAGAAGCGATCCCAAGAACGGCGACCCAGCAAAAGCTCGTTCTTAATGATATAGCTGATGTTCTCGTGGAGGTTAATGAGCAGCCACTGACATAACCATCATGCTGGACTCTGTGATATGCAATAACAATTCATTCGTCGCAGGTGCTCAACCTAAAAATGAGATGGCTCAAATCTCTTCTACCGTATCCAAACGCTGCAGTATCAATTATTTGTTTTGGATCCCTGATAGCTACAATACACTCTTCAGTACATTTATTTATTATGTTAGTTCTAATATTTGGTTTTGGGAGAAGAGGGTGATGATGTGGTTGATCTTCGGGTTGTGTTTGAAGAGGTTGATGGGATGGTTACTCTTCGGGTTGTGGTTGAAGAGGTGGTGGAGTGGGTTGTAGATGGCCAGCAATAACTTCGGGTAATGTCTTAAGAGCTTTATGTGTTTCCTCAGTTCATGTAATCAAGAAATTGGGTTCGATTCTACAGTTGGTTTAAATAACTGTTCTGTGCCTTTTGTAAATTCCACTTGAGCTACCTGACAATGTTGCAGTTTGACAGAATAACGGAAAATAAGTTATTTCATAATTGACACTGGTCGTTGTCGAGCTTGTTTAGCTGTGAGATATTCCATAGTTAGCGCAGAATCAGTTATTATTATCATTATTCTTATTCTTATTATTATTATTATTATTATTATTATTATTATTATTAAAACAACGATTTAATTACACATCACCCGTCAGCGGATATTGTAAATGCACATCAAACTCAGTGTCCTTGGCGACGTGCTCGGCCAATGATTTACTTTTGCACAAGGCGGAGACCGCATAGGGGCGTACTGGGCATTACTCTTGTCGCGGGTGTGTGGCTCTTCGGTCTTAAAATCTTAAAAATGGTTGGCTCAGTGGATTTCCAAACACCACCAAGATCTTGCCAACCAGGCTTACACGCAAGGCTCAGATCGGCTCTTGGCAATTAAGATCTCAGCATTTTTCCGAATCCCAGATGGTAGAAACGGGGCGGGGGGTGGGGGTGGGTGGATTGGTCCGCCCCCCCCAATGGTTTTGTCACTATCTTTCTGCAGTCTTTATTAAAATGTAACATGTTTATGTCACTATAAATCTTTTTTAATTTAGTTAAATAATGACTGTTTAAAAATGACCACCTATTGTCTTTTCACTCTGTCATTAAGGGCATAAGAACACGCTTTCTTGGTTATCTAAAGCCGTGAAGACATAACGACTGAAAATACAAGGCATAGTCTAATAGCAAACGGTTGGAATATTTCTTTTTAATTTTTAAATTTTCCTAACTGCACCAGTTTCCTTTCTTCATCCGATAAGTAAAAACGGACAAAAAGAAAGTAACGTCTGATTTTAATACTTATCATGTACTTATAAAAAACATGCACATAGGCTTTTCAAGTTCTTTGTCTGTATCATCCGTTGACTGAATAAGATTCCAGTCTCATTCTTTATGAAGACTATCAAATAAATAAGCAAAACAAACTGAAATACCGAAACTTTTGTTGGCTTCAAAAAGGATGGCTCATAGGGCTTCGCCTTTCAGAAAATTATAATGTTAGCATCAGTGGCCATACAAAATGGAAATTTAAAGGTCGCATTACTTGTTTACGGGAAACGGCTGCCACCTCTCGGCTAAAATGGAAATGCTTCTCTAATGATGTCTTGGAGGTCTTAATTGTGCGTCAAAGAACATCTCGGTCAGAAGGATGCATATAATATGCCCTTCTCAGAATCATTTAGTGTCTGGAAACATAGTCTATATTTTAGTGTCTGAAAATATAGTCTTCATTTCACTGTCTGAAAATAAAGTCTCTGTTTTAGTGTCTGAAAATAAAGTCTCTATTTTAGTGTCTGAAAACATGGCTTCTGTTTTAGTGTCTGAAAACAAAGTCTCTATTTTAGTGTCTGATTTGATCGGGAAGTGGGGGTGGTTAAACATCGCTTTAGCAGTTTTTCAGTCATATCGCTATGATGTCTGCAGCATGGCAGTTTTAGTAATGTCTATCACTATCACATCATGCTGCAGACATGTAGCATGATGCCACACCCAGTCACATTATCCTAACACCATTTTATAAAAAATAAATCTTGTATAACTCGGCCCGGGTTCGAACCGAAACCTCGCGCATTCGAGAAGGACGCTCTAACCATTTGGCCACTGGAGCGGTCCTTTTAGTGTCTGAAAACATAGTCTCTGTTTTAGTGTCTGAAAACATAGTCACTATTTTAGTGTCTGAAAACATAGTCTCTATTTTAGTGTCTGAAAATATAGTCACTATTTTAGTGTCTGAAAACGTAGTCTCTATTTTAGTGTTTGAAAACGAAGTCTCTATTTTAATGTCTGAAAACTTAGTCTCTATTTTAGTGTCTGAAAACATAGTTTCAGCTTGTTAATCAGTAGGACTGAAAACCTTTAGGAACAACAATGATATATCGTGAATGGATTAAAAGAAAACATTGAACACTAAATAACGTTAATAGTCAGGATGTTGGCAATTTCACGTGCTTGAAATATATATTTATATACTTTTAAGAACTTATAAGAACTGTATGATTACATTATCTATACAAATATTTGTCAAGGGTCTGGCAGCTTTCTTTTAGAGGAAAATATAAAATGAAGCCATTTTTTCCAGAACGACCACGACTCTCTGACAACTAAGGTCATGTTAAACAAAAATGTCTCTAGTTTAGAAAATAGCTTACTGCGTTTACGGTAAATATGCAGTACAAAACTAATTCTGATTATGTGATGATAATCTGTCTCATCCTAGAACAGAGCTTTCAGAGACCTGAGCCACAGAGGATGTAAGGTTGTTCCGTTTCTCCGCGTCCTGAGATGAGGTGCAAACCGAATGTGTTCTTTAGCTTGAATAGCATCACTACAGCAAACAATGATGCCAAAGTGTGACTACCCATACGACCCACAGTGAAAAAAGACTGAAAATAAATAGGACCAACGAGTTGACTCATGCATCCCCACAGAGGAAATACTATTTTTTTTTTAAAAAAAAAATAATCCCTACCAACTGATCCATACAGCCCCACAGAGGAAATACTGAAAATAAATAGAACCTATGAGTTGACCCATTCGGCCCCACAGAGGAAATACTGAAAATAAATAGGACCGACGAGTTCGTTTTTAAATATAAACAGGTGCAGTGTGTGCCTTTATCTGTGCAATAAAATTATCTTTGATCCGACATTTGATTCTCTTGACCTATCTGTGCTCCCGATTTGGGGGCAGTAGTGCAGCAGGTATATGATCAAAGGAAGGCATGTGTTCTCACATGATAGGCAGATCTATGTTGTCGATCGATCAATTAAGAGAGAGAGAGAGAGAGAGAGAGAGAGAGAGAGAGAGAGAAGTAAAGAAAACGGTAAAACGTAATAGGTAATTATTGATTTTTGTTCTCAAGAAATAAGATATTTTATTATAGTGATATCATAATTTAGCCAAAATCTTGGAAGTTTATTGCTTCTTTAAATTACGTTTTGATTAAAAACGTGTTCAATAGTACCTAAATTAATTTTAACTTTATGTTTATCTTTGACAAACAAATATGTTTGGCGAAAGCACTGGAAACACCTTATATGCATGATTACAGAAATGGCGACAACTCATATTTCGAAAAGGTGAGTAACTTTTTTAATTCAGTTCAAAACTTGCAATACTTTTCATAAAGCCAAATCCTAGAATATCAAAAACGAATCTGTTAAATAAGCATACTGAACACTGTATGAACGTAAGCGAGAACGAAAGTGTGAATGTTAAGCATAAACACTTGCTTGCATATATATATATATATATATATATATATATATATATATATATATATATATATATATATATATATATATATATATATATATACACGCACAAAATGTCAAACACAAGTAGGCGAAAGCAGGATAGGTGATTGTCATCTCTGTGATTGGAACGCTTCAAAAATGAAAGGGGGCCACTAAGTTCCGTGATAGAAGAGTGAGAAGGCAATATATCATTCAATTTTATTTAGGCAAGCTTCAGTCAATGTATTCCCATGCAATTGTTTTGGTAAGTCAAATTTAAAGAAATGAGAAATAGTTAGGTCTCTAAACTTTGTAAGCAATGATTGATATAGTATTTTGTGATGATAAAGGCAAAAACAAACATATGTTATGTTCATTCAGACTGCGGCAGATGGCTCTAGAAAAGGTAGAATATTGCATTTGGTTTAGGTCCAGGTTATACTTTAGTTCTGGTTCCTTTAAAACGCTCCAAATACTCGATCAGATACAAAACAGTCTCGATATACCAAAATTCCTAACAGCAAGATATGGTGTAAACGGTTTTAAGTTATCTAGCAGCTAAGCTGTGGAACTTCCTACCAGATGAATCCAGACATGCCTGCGCGTATAACTGATTCAAAAGATTAATTATTATTTTGAAAGGTTAATTCTGCGAAAGCAGTGCTTATAAAAAATATGTCTAAGAGAATGCCTTGAGATTGAAGACTGTGAAGATAATGCTGGGTATGAAATTCGTGGTTCTTGTTTGCAAAGTAGCAACACTTAGTTTTGAAATCATTAGCTGATTGATGACTGTGTAGATAATGCTGGGTATTAAATTCATCATTTTTTTTTTGTTTGCTATGTTTCGACACTTAGTTTTGAAATCATTCAAGATTTAATTAAATTGCTTTGCTTTTCTTTGCATTTTGTTGTAAGTCTGCTTTTTAGCAGCTGAATATTCTAATTCGTTGGCTTTCTGTTAAATTTAAATTTATCTTAAAACTACTTACAGTGGAATTTCATTTACGTGAATGATTTTTATGTTTTATAATATCTGACATATTTTAATCTTTGTATATTCTGTTTAATCTCGTGAGACTATATCTGTGCTTTACGTGTTTGTTGTATACTGTGAATATTTAATCTGTGCTTTACGTGTTTGTTGTGTAATGTGAATATTTAATCTGTGCTTTGTATGTTTGTTGTGTACTGTGAATATTTAATCTGTGCTTTACGTGTTTGTTGTGTACTGTGAATATTTAATCTGTGCTTTACGTGTTTGTTGTGTACTGTGAACTATTCGGTTCTCGATTAATGTACGTTTTATACTCGGCACTTGTGTTTCCCGTAGTTTTAGGATGTACCGACTCTAAATAAAAATATTTGAGCTGGTTTTGTCAATAGTAGGAATGCAGCCAAATTGCTAATAATAGGTAGCATCTTATATTTATTGCTAGAATGATGTAATGTAGACGAGTATTTCATGTATGCCTGACAATTTTGATGCATGTTGAGATGATCTTGTTAAAAAGGTCGGCACAAACTGCAACATCTCTCTTACATTACTTGTATCAAGTTCTGACGTACATTGCTTGTATAATCTTGCGCGAAAGAAAATATTCATCATCTATTTTTAGTCATTGACTAGGCCGGCGATTTAACTGGTAAATCCAGACAAGAAATTTCTATGATATGATTCCACATTATTAAATGCGTAGTTGTGTTGCAGAGCTATGTATCTGATATATTATTAGGACATGGATGTGCACTTACATTTATATTGCGTAGGAATCTTATGACGCGCCAAAAATTTCATATTGGATGAGCTGGCGGGGTCGTAGGTTAACCTGGAGATATCGTAGGGTGAGCTGTAGAAAGCGAGCTTGAGAGATCGTAGGGTGAGCTGAAGTAATCGTAGCCAGAGCTGGAGTGACCGTAGCATGAACTGGAGTAATCGTAGGGTGAGCTGGAGTGATCGTAGTATGAACTCGAGTAATCGTAGTGTGAGCTGAAGAAGGCGAGCTGGAGATATCGTAAAGCGAACTGGAGTAATCGCAGGGTCAGCAAGAGTAGTCGTAGGTTGAGCTGGAGTAATACCAGGGCGAGCTGGTGAGGATGAACAGGAGGAGTGGACGAGCTGGAGTAATCAATAATGAGTTGTAATTGAGAATGAAATGAAAGATAATTCTATCAGAACACTGTTCATTAATATCTTTAGAAACTATATATAAATTTCCGCAGTAAATTTCACTGACTTTATTAATTCATATAAATACATTCAAACATCACAAAGGGGTGACTTTAACCGGTGGCAAAACAATCCCATGCAACCATATTTATTTTATATAGGCTTTGTCCTTATATAATTTGTTGGTATCTTTCATGTTTACTAGTCAAAATCGGCCAAACTCTGATGACAAATTGGGGACACTGGGGTGGGGGTCGAATCACCATGAGACGTATGTGAATTTCAAAGTCTAGCGATGGAGAAACGTAACTTCGTATGTATTCTGGTTTTCTCTTCCTATCAGCGTTTCGCTCGAGTTAGGACTGTAACTTGCGTTTGTATTAACATAATTTGTAAATAAGAAAGTTTGCAAGTTTAAGAATAGTGAACCTTAACCTGAAACTATGGGAACAAAGTAATTTATTATAGACATATCCTTTACGGAACCTGTGTTACAGGTAGGGCCGTAAAGGTAAGACGGGTGGTGGGGTCGGTAAATTAGCGGTAAGAGTTTTAAAAAAATCCACTTGCACCACTGACGGGCCCTCACTTTTGATGAATAAAAGGGAATCTCTATTATTTTTTTTTTAGGTTTTGATTTCCCTCTGTTGGGATTCTCATTTGCTCATATGCATTTATGACCATCAACTGCGTGAAGTATGTCTGCTTTTCATCATTTTAATTGTTATCTCAAGACAAGATCAAGCGGCACAAAGTTTATCGGTTTGAACATGTAGGCATCTAAAAGATTCATTTTGAGTATCTTCGGTTTTATACTTGTGCATTTCGGTGGTGCCCATTGTTGGGAAACCTTTTACATTTTAGTATTTGATAGGTATATATAAAAGCGAGTTGATAAATTCCTGCATGCACACAATATATATGAATCATTTAATGATTGTCCTTTATTTTGATATTAAAAATGCGCAACAGTAACGTTGGATTCATTTTCTCGAAATGCTCTCATATTAGCAAATATTGAAGGCTAACGGTCCGATTTTACTCTCTCGACCATCATGCATTTGGTTACATCACTATGAATTCAGTGTGACGTCATGATCTGACAAATATATAAATGATAAATTCAAGGAGTAAATTTAAGTGGCGGGACTTTCAATTTGTGTATTAATAATACTGAGGAATCGAATTTGTGTAGCAATAATCTGAGGATAACACTGACAAATTGCACATAAAAGTGGACGTTTCACACAGAGCAGCAGCTGTTTTGATTGTGACGCAGATTTAGACAAATAACTTCTTGTTAAAATGTTGCTGACATTTTCTTTTATCGCTGGGGTACACAAAGGGAACTGTATGTTTACATTTTAAATTCTTGAGACAGTTTAAGTAAAAGTAAACAGAAGAAAACAGAACGATATTGCATTATTGTTTACAATTTTCTTGTTAAAATATATCAAACTGAATATTGTTCGAAAGAGGCCCGGTTATATACGTGAGGGTTGCACACTATCTTTCATAAAACGTACAAAATGCCTAATTATGTTTTTAGGAGTATACATTACAAAATTTAAAAAGAATAGATGAATAAAAAGGGTGTCTATAATACATACGAACTGAGGAAAAGAACTCGTTTTATATGTCGCAGGAACATACATTTCGGTCTGACGGCATAAACATTCCTACGCCGTATCAAACTCATTCTTTCCACAGACTCAGAACAAAACACATATGTAGTTTCGTCTATGTATTGAATTAAACGTTACACAGTTTCATCGAAAGTCGCCCCCCCCCCTCCGTCTCTCTCTCTCTCACTCTCCTCTCTCTCTCTCTCTCTCTCTCTCTCTCTCAAGTGTCATAAGACAAAACAATAGGTTGAAATCTATAGAGGGAAAGAAAATAAAAATAAAAAATGAGCCTGATGAATACCTTGAATTTTAACACACCAGGTAACCACGAGAAACATGTGTACACTTTACATGGGATTTTCTCTTCATTGGTGCACGATAATAATACAATGTTGTAATAGCCCGCGGAGACGAAATGGCGGAAAGGAAATTTCTTGGCATGCACATACCGTAATTTATTGAATGCTTTCTTTTTATTTTAAAGACAAAAGTTATAAGGTTCTAGAACAGATAATTTTTAAATATTTCAATGTGTCTAAAGGTTTCCTTCCCCTCAATCTCTCAGTCTGTATCAGTTGCACAGTCACCATATCAGTTCTCTCTCTCTCTCCTCTCTACATACCTCTCTCTGAATTTATGATGGTAAAATCGACAGACTAATCGACCAGCAGAGAGATGAACGATATAAACAATCCTGTAGATAGTCACCACCCACCCCATCCCACTCTGTGTTGATTGGTCATCCAGTATGTACGTTTGAACCAAGCTGTGTATTGATTGGTAATCCAGCAAACACGTTTTAACCACGCTTCCTGTGTTAATTTGAGCAAATTCTCTCTCTCTCTCTCTCTCTCTCTCTCTCTCACACACACACACACACACACACACACACACATATATATATATATATATATATATATATATATATATATATATATATATATATATATATATATATATATATATATATATATATATATATATATATATATATATAACAGATGTATAGTATGTACGCTGTATCAATGATATACTACGAGATGTTGTGGTTTTGGACCCAGACTAGGAGTCTGTAGTTCAACGCTAAATACAGAAAGACGATAGCAAAGAAATAAATGGATAATGTTATTGGGCCATGGCAAAATAAACATAGTAGCGTAGATAATGCTAATTATCAAAATGTTAAAATATGTTCAATATCAAAATTTACCAAAATCAATATCTGTTTTTGCCACCAAAATTAAAACGCATCAGAATAAACATTAACGATATTAACTGCGGACTTGAGGTTGTTCTGATCTCTCCTTTTGGTCAATGGTGAAGTCCAAGACTATCCAAATGCAAACGGCACTGCCGGAACAATTCTTGTCCAGACGTCAAAATCGACGAACAATTCTTGCATTTTCTCCAATATCTCACAAACTGAACGAAGTGTGTTGAGCTGTTTTGAAAATTGAACTATTCTTGACTACAGCTGGCTTAAGTTGGAAATTAGCAGACGCAATTAGGATAAACTAGCAGGGTTGGAACTACCAAGGGGCGCTGACTCGTGTCTTCCCTTGTGTTATATTGTTACAGGTTAGACTCCTAACTTTCTTTGTAACGAACCCCTGAGAATATTGTAGGTATATTTTTCATTCAACTGGGGCAAAGTGGAGATGCTTAACAAAATTTGAATTAAGCATGCTTGACATAACAACATTTCTGGCTGTTTCTAAGTTTTCTGTAGTTGTTAAGAGAGTTGGGATGCTATGAATTGTATAGGTATATAGTCTATGTGCATGGATCAGTGTTTTCTGTCAATGTTCATTTCACCAGCATTGAGAATTTTATTATATCTGTAGCACAGTCAGTTTTCATGTCAGCGTCATTAAATGTGGCTAACAGTATATAATTTGTTTCACACGAAGTATTTAAAACTAGTTAGGTAGCTTTAGTTACATTTAATGACGCTGCCCTGAAAATGTACTGAGCTAGTCCTGCATATAGGATAAAACTGACCATGCTGTGTGGAAAAAAACTAGCATAATACCAAAAAGCTCGACATAGTATGCGTGTGTGTCTTTGTCTCTCTCGAAATGTTTTTGTATGGTTTGTTCTCAAAGATGGATTGACCTTAAGTTACTATGTATTTATTAAATATTGTTGTTGCTGCTGTTGTTTGATCTTAGAACAACTACGTCAGGCACAGCAGAAGACAACAAGGGTTTCTTTTTTTAAAAGTAGTTATGTGCGCGTGGGCACCTTGACAGACGACTGGTCTGAGATGACTAGACTGAGATAAGAAACGTAAGGTTAGCAAAACAGCTAGGTTTCTCTGTCGCATGGGAGAGAAATTATAGATACAATGTACATACTATACATATATTTTATTTATATCACATACAAATGCACATATTTGTACTTTGAATGAAGTTATATTTTGCTCCTGGTAACTGTGTATTGACCGAGTGAATGACCTCCTCACATCCCTGCGAGTGTTGCCCGCTACAAAATATAGTTCTACGATTTTTCTTGATGTTCACAATCACATATGCAAATTGATAAGTTGATTGTTTTCTTTTTTAGTTTCTATTTTATTCACATTTATTAAATCAATATAAGACACACTCATGATTTAAACATCAAATATGGTTTTTATGAAGAAAGTAGTGCACGACAAACACGGTTAGCTTCTTGTACACTGAACCTGAACTGCCAGGCATTCACGTACTGGCGTATGTCAATTTGTGTGGAATAGAAACTAAGCGAAATGACGAACCAACAAGAGATAATTTAAAATATTTTAATATATTGACAGTTCATCTAAGTAATTATTCTCCTTTAATGAACATTTCTAAAGACTGTAAAATTCTGTCTGTCTGTCTGTTTGTCTGTCTTTGTCTCTGTCTGTCTGTCTGTCTCTCAGTGGCGTCACTAGGGTTGGCGTCACTCCGTGCGGCAACTCATGGTATAACCCCGATGGACCTCCTTCCTGCACAAAAATTCAAAAATTGTATAGACAATCACTTTCGTGCCACCCACTCGGATGCTGTACCCCTTTAGTGACGCTCTCTCTCTCTCTCTCTTCTTCGGGTTCTTCCTCCACCATTAATACTGGCCGCCATGTATAGCCTATCTTGTGCTGAAAAATGGCGTTAAACCCCATTACAACAACAACAACAACAACTCTCTCTTCTTTGGACGGTTTGACTAAACTTTACCATCATTCGTAGGTCCCATGACTTTTCGCCCGTATCTAACTACGAAGAGAGAGAGAGAGAGAGAGAGAGAGAGAGAGGGAGACAGAGAGACGGGGGCGACCATTTGGACATTTTCATATTTTGTAATTAATAATCGAGTTTTAGAACATTATAATAGGTTTAGGAATCGACAACAACACAGCATTAACTACATAATTTGTATGTGTATGCTCGTAACTGATAAATTTAACATGTATGCCTAGTGTCGACTGGCGATTGCAACTGTGTATCATTGATATAATGAACACTGTAGATAGATCCCAAGGAAAGCGTAAACATACCGTTACGACGAACCAGTTTACTGTAGGTTACTTGGTACAACTTTAGTTTTAATGTTTTCGTCCGGCGCCGTATGTTTTTCTCTATCACTCCATATTTTCGCTTTCTTTTTTGTCCCTTACACACGAGAAGGACGTTGGGAATGGACAACAACAAAAAAGGATTCCGATGAAATTGTGTACCATTTTAATTTCATTTAGAAAACAAGGACTATTAATACTTTTCATGGTTATTTTCATATGTCATTTATGATTAATGAATGAGTAGAAATTCATCATTGATATATGGGACTGCAGTTGAAAGAATGTTTATATATTCGTATTATTGCGCCATGGGTGGATCACGATTTGATATACCAGTAGTATTGGTATATCAATTTGCTTTATACCAACGCTTTAATATATATATATATATATATATATATATATATATATATATATATATATATATATATATATATATATATATATATATATATATGCGGATGCGGGAGGTCATGGGTACCAGAGACTTACAAAAATGGTACTAACAGCTTCCTCGCTTGGCGCTCAGCATTTTGAGGCTAGCGTTAGGACTGGTCGGCCTGGTGTCAGGATAATGTGACTGGGTGGAACATCACGCTACATGTCTGCGACATGATGCCCCAGTGCTAGACATCACTAAAAACTGCCACACTGCAGACATCGTAGCGATATGACTGAATGATTTTTTAAAGCTACGTTAAAAATCCAAATCACACACACACACACACATACACACACAGAGACAGGTATATATATATATATATATATATATATATATATATATATATATATATATATATATATATATATATATATATATATATATAGTTTTCCAATGAATACTCGACAGAACACGGCCAATGCATTACTTTACCCCAGAACAGACGTAAAGACCGGGTATTAAACATGGCTGAGCTACGGGCATTGACATTTAAATTGAAACACGTTTGACGGATCTATTAGATTATCCAATACTGTGATGATTAAATACGCCTTTAAAATGTCGTTGTTTTATGAAAAGAATTTACGTGTAAAATATGTTGGAAATTCTAAATGTGAAGAAATATATTTCTGTGGTTGCATTTTTTTTCATTGAGGTGACAAAATGCATCACACTCGCTTTACAATAACATTTATCGTGTAACGTTCGGACAGAACAGAATCAAACCTTTATTTTTTTATTTACCACTCATGCCAGTTATTCTATCAAACGCAAATGTTTACTGCGTGCCAGTCACCACATCGAACACACGCCTGGTTCCTGTAAGATTGTTACCGTATCGTGCACGTCTGTTTACACTAGTTTTTTCATATCTTGTTAAACTTTTCTATAAACAAGGTAAAACCTTGTTTAAAGAGAACATCTTTTTAAAACAAGATAGCCTCATGTTTAAACTAGATAAGATCTTGCTTAAATGAAATACTATCTTGTTTGAACAAATGTTTCTTTTCTGGTCGTGAAACGGGCTTGCTAACCAGTGAGCCGAAAGAAACCCCATTCCCTGCCGGGATAGGGATAAGAAAGAAGAACAGCGCACATTTTATGTCAGTAAGTATACGCGTGCAATGTTGATACAGACTGTCAATGGAAGATAGACAACGGAGAACAATGAACCGTATATTTTCTTAATATTTTTATCTTGTCGTTGATCCTTCCTTCACTGCGTGTCATTCAACTCCTCTGTATATTTATAGTTTCTTTTATCGGCACAAAGAATAGATCTGCCAATGTCGTGTACCTGACTGACACATGCCACATATTATATGCTTTCTTGAAGCGATAATTTTTACATCGTCTACATTTTCATTGCAACCAGTAACATTGCCACATGATAGCATCTACGACCAAATGTTATTACCACCCCAAAACATTTTTTAAGATTATTATCTGAACATAAATTGTTACAGGAGACTAAGGTGGATCAAAAAAAAAAAAAGATTGCAATTCGTTCTTAACTATACTTCATGGTTGTTTTTGTACTAGATATTTTCATTTATATCATTGGCTCAATAACGAACGCTCTCACAGAGCGGTAATCCTAGGTCTGGGTCCTAGAAATTTCTGACACAGGCCTGCCGATATTTCCAGTCTGTAGTCCATCGGACCAGACTGTTTGTGACAATTTCTGAAATAACATCATCCTTTGTATCACTAACTGAATACCAACGTAGTTGAATTTTTCAAAGTTCCGATAAAGCGATCTCCATTACATGTTTGAAAATGCATGGTAGACTGGTTTCCTAAATTTGCACCTGAATATCGCGTATCGTACTGTCAAATTCGAGGGCTATTCTGTTCCAAATGTCTCGCGAGAGATTATATTAACTCGTGAAGGTCTCTAGGTGAATTACTCATCATGATTATTATTATCATTAAAAGTTTTTGACCACTCAGGTGGCCTAAGTGATTTGTTCGTCCACCTTGGATGCGGGTGGTCGCGTTTTGAACCCCGTTCGAGACATATCAAAGACTTATAAAAATGATACTAGCAGCTATGGAGGGCGATTACCGCCATAATTCTTTGCGTGTATTTTCGAATCTTCCTTGATGCATGATTGTAAACGGCTGCTTACAAGTGCTACTTTCATAATTCTGTCCATGTATATTGTATTCTTCATTGATGCAAATTGTACGTGGCAGTTTGCAAGTTTGCAGTTGCAAGTGCTACTTTCCTTCTGCATTATTTTAAATGGCTGCTTGCAAGTGTTACATTCATAATTCTAGTCATGAATTTTCTATTCTTCATTGATGCAAGCTGTAAAAGGCTCCTTGCAAGTGCTAAGATCTTCTTTCCATCTGCGTCATTGTATTTTGCAGTTTGCCAAGTACTGAAATGATTCTATAGTTTGTCGTATGGTAGACCAACAAACGGGTCTCCGCTTTCTTTTCTTCTGATAGCGGAGACCAACGTTTTCGGGCCGTATTCCATGCTGAAGTTTTACGCCGTGTTTACCTCTGCATCAGTTATAACTTATCGGACGCTCGCAAGTAATTAGTACAATTTATTTCGACTGACTTTTGGTATGTAGATAGCAACTAAAAACTCTTAATTTGACCCATGACATTAAATCCATCATTGCACTCATTTTTTTAGTATTAATCCCTGTCAGAACAGAACACCTATGCATACATCTATTATTGACCTTATTTTTAAATTGCTGACGCATGCTTGGAAAGCAGCATCACCCTCCAAAGACAAGGACAACCACTGGAAACTTTCTAGCGAGGAATATATATGCCTAGGAACTGACTAATACTTAAGACGGAACTGCGGTTAGGTCTGGTCGTCACGGCAGAATTTTGAGAGATAGAGACAGAGACAGACGCGTCGAGAACGATAAATAAATTTTAAAAATAAATAAAAACTGTAATGAGCTGTACAGATGTTCTAAATAATAATAATAATAATAATAATACATGCATGCATGCATGCATGCATGCATACACACATACATACATATATACATACATACATGTCTCTCAAAATTCTGCTCGTGTCGCCATCTGTTGTCATAATGGCATACTATAGAATAGCATGCCATTATGACAACAGACGGCGCTCTAAACTTCTAAAGTGTTTCTTTTGCCAGAAATAATAAATGCTCCCAAAGGAGCTGTACAGCTTTCATTTTGTGTCGATAAACATTGTAACTCTTTCAGTCCCTTTTTTAAGGCGTACGTTAGCAACGAAATTTTAATTGAACTCTAAAACCATTTGCTTTCTGGAAGATCTAAGTGATTTATAGCACCTTACGAAAATAAAGACGCATACATTACCGCAGGGTGGTCCATCTTTTTCAAGCCCAGTTTCGACGCACTTAAGTATTTACTTTCACCGTTTAAGAAATATACTTCTTCGTGATATCTCTCATAACTTTGGAAACATCAGTTATTTTAGCAAAGTAAGAATCAGAAATAACAATGATATTTTCCCTCGTACTCTTCTTAACGAGCTTTCATCAGACGACCCCTAGTTGTAAGGATCGTATTGTACGTCACCCATTTTGACGCACCTCACAGCCTTTTATCCTTTCTTGTGATACTATTGTACATAAGCTCTGGCGAAAATAGTATATTTTAGAGCAACATCAATAGCACATGAAAAAAAGTTTATAGGTAAAATGACATTTTCAAAATTAAGCATTCCTCAAGGTTTTCTTATTTTTGTCAAAATCGTCATTGTGGAAGATATTTTATCACAAAAGCCGAAATAATCAAATTGTGGAAAATCATGTTTGTATCATGATAAAAATGTTTACTTGCAATTAGAAGTACTATATTTATTATACGATTGTTTTCCAGTACTTAATTTGCATTGAATATGTTTATTAAAAAAAGCTTAAAACTGGTTTGCATCCTTTTAAACTTTTGTCTCTAAAAGTGGAAGTAATCAGAGACAAAATACATAATGTTACAGGAGATTATACTTTTATTTATTGTAATTATTACCATTATGAAATTTTAAAAAAATTATAAATTGGTTCAAGAATTTTAAACATATAAATATAGCACCCTTAGCTTCTAATTATTCAGCTGCTCTTTGTCACATTAAAGATTATTAAAAAAAACTTTAAAGAATGTTTGAAATATGATTGTAGTGAAACATGATTCTGACTTATTAAACGTGCAGCTGTTTGCAGTATAGAAGTAGTTTAGTGAATTATCTCTGATCAGAGAGAGAGAGAGAGAGAGAGAGAGACAGAGAGAAATAGTGTCATGTATATTTGATTTAATTATATCTCATTTAATATATATTTATTTCAATTTAATTTTTTGTCAGTTTTAAATATTTTATTTTTTATTACATGATTTTGTAATGTAAATTTGTTCACTAGAGATGATATACTTTTTAGAAAATAGTTTGACCTCGATTGTTAGTTTATAAACACCAGGTGTTGATCTAAATCCTGACCTTGTTTCAGAATGTGTAGCAACCTTCGTAAACAAGTTCTTTTTAATTTTAAAATGATTGTTTGTTTCCAAGGTCATGAAGGGACCTTGTCTTTAAGATATAAACAATTTTATTTTTTTAGAGTAAAAATGATTGGTTTTCGTCAGGGTCACACTGGGTTAAAATGAGCGGTAACAAGTACTTGCTTCTATAAACTTCTAGAAGATGATCACGTGACCCTTGTTTACGTTTTAGAAAGTCCATATAACCCATGTTTTTGAGCATTAATCTCAGTAGAAGTTGTTCCGTTAAACTGTTCGTTGTATGTTGTGTTGTTTGGAGTTATTTCAAATTACTTGGTTTCGAGTTTTTTCAAATTACTTGGATTCAAAAGGATTAATTATGTTATTTTTCTGGAAAATACGTGTGCTCATGTAATATTGTAGAACAAGGACAGGTTTTGTTTATAAAATTTATTCAGCTATCAGAAACCAGAGTGATAATTCTTATTTATACAAGGAACTGTAGACTTCAACACTACATATTGTAGTATACGTCGTCGTCTTCCATCTTGGATTCTTCGTCGGCATTCGAACGTGAAATCAGTAGAACATTTTGTTATTAGGACTACTAAAATTTTATTCTCGAATTATTTTTGGATCATTTTTGGATTTGATTCTCCAAAACCATAAGTTCAAATTTTTTTCAGTTTTACAGAATTTTTCCAGGGAAATAAAGTATTGTATTTTTAAAAAGTTATTCATTTTCACTCTTTCTTGTGTTACTGTTTTTTCGAGCCTAAACAAGTGACATAAGAAATTGGGCGCTCGTCCTAAGGATAATTTTGAATTTAGGATAGAATATTTCATAAAACTTTGTTTTTTGAAATTTGAATTCCCAATGTTTTTGAAATCTTAATGAAATTGGCAGGCTTTTTCTAAAATGTCATCAAGAGTAGAAATCGTTCTTTCAAATGATACCCAATAACAATTAGACCTTTCTGAAGTAAAGGCTTCCTTAACGAAACAGGAAATAAGAAATAGTTTGGTTCAGTATTTGGTAGACAAAAATGTTTTGAATAAAAGTGCTTTGATTTCAGTTAGTAAGTCTGTGTCAGACTATGACACAAAAATGAAGGAATTAGAATTAAAATACAAACTGGAAATGGAGTCGAGGAAGCTGGAACTTACAGTTGAATAAAGAAAAAGAACAAATGAAATTGGAGAAAGAAAAAGAACAAATGTTGTTACAAAAAGAATTGGAGAAAGAAAAAGAACAAATGTTATTACAAAAAGAACAAATGATTTGAAGAAATAGAAAGAACGAATGAAATTGGAGAAAGAAAAATCATGTTATTACAAAAAGAACAAATAAAGTTACAATTTGAGAAAGAGGAGAGAGAGAGAGAGACAGGAAAGAGAGAAAGAGAAACAGATGCAAATGCAGTTAGATAAGGAAGAAAGAGAGAAAGAAAGACAAATGCAGTTACAAAAAGAAGAAATGCAAATGGAAGAAAGAGAGAAAGAGAGAGAATACCAATGTAAAATGAAGGAAAAGGAACTGGCAAATGAACAGCACGTTCATACTTCAAATCCAAATTTAAGTTTTGACCTTACAAAGAATATTAGATTGATGTCCTCTTTCAGAGAAAAAGAAGTAGACAAATATTGTACTTGTTTTGAAAAAGTTGCTGAAAATTTTAAATGTCCAAGGGAGTATTGGACTCAGTTATTATTATGTGTACTCACTGGCAAGGCAAGTGATATTTACAATTCACTTCAGTTCAGCAAAGTGGTAACTATGATGTAGTTAAAGAATGCATCCTAGGGGGTTATGAGTTAGTCCCTGAAGCTTATCGGCAAAAATTCAGAAACTATAGAAAGGAAGCTAGACAAACTCATGTCGAATTTGCTAGAGAAAAATAGCAGTTATTTGATAGATGGTGCTTAGCCAAGAAAGTTGAACAAGATTATGAAAGTCTTAAACAAATTATATTACTTGAAAATTTCAAAACTGTGTCCATGGCGATATTAAGTCTTATCTTGACGATCATAAGATTGAAACCTTGGAAAATGCGGCTCGTGCTGCTGATGAATATTCTTTAACTCATAAAATTCTTTTTGTAAATAAGACTTCTACTCAACAGTCTTTTGACAGAAAAGTATTTCAGCCTAATACAAGCCCTTCTAAAACTCAAACTCGCACAACTTCTAAAAATCAAATTTCAGAGAAGCTTGATTCAAGTTCCTTGTCTCTTCCTACGTGTACCTAAGGCAAGAAAAAAGAATACGTTATTTCTGATTGCTACAAATTGAAAAATAGGCATCAGAATCAAGACAGACCTATTCCAAATGCTGTTATTTATAAGAGGTCAATGTCACGGCAATGTTTTGAAAGCAATACATTGGTTGGGTTTAATAAACCCAAGTCTGATTTGATTATGGAGAATTATGAACCATTCATATCGAAGGGTTCCATATCACTCTTGGGTGATTCGGCCAATCATATCCCTGTTAAAATGTTAAGGGACACAGAAGCTTCTCAGAGTCTTTAATTGTCAGGTACTTTGCCTTTTTCTGAGAAGTCTTCTTCTAATGAGAGTGTCCTTATTCAGGGAGTAGAAGTCGGCTTTGTTAATGTCTCTCTACATTGTGTACATTTGTCATCAGACATAGTCTCAGGATCCGTGACAGTCGGAACGGTCCCTATTTTACCCGTGGAGGGCATTCATTTATTACTAGGCAACGACCTACCTGGATACAAGGTTGTGGTTAATCCACTTGTAACTGACAAGCCTTGCTTGAATCAGAAAGTCGATCCAATTGAAAAAAATATCCTTGATGTATTTCCAGCTTGTGCAGTTACCAGAGCTATGGCAAAAAAGCTCTTGAGAATGATGTTGATAAGGAAAGTATTTCTTTAGCTGACACATGCATTGGTCAGGCTTTTGATGAGGTCACTTTCACTCCTTGTTTTGATCAATCAGAATGTATTGATCACAGTGATCCTCTTTTAACGACTCATTCTCTTTATTCTAGTCAGGGTGATAAACGACAATCACTTGTCGTCGAATAGGAAAAAGATCCTGAGATCTCCTGTTTGTTTCAGAAGACCATTAGTGAAACTGAAGCTAGTGAAGTTCCTGTTTGTTATTTCATTAAAAATGGAATTCTTATGAGCAAATGGAGACCTGCCGAGGTACCTCTCGATGACGAATGGTCAATGGACTATCAAATTGTAGTTCCAAAACCTTATTGACAGGAAATACTTAGTCTGGCCCATGAAAATCCATTGGCCGGTCATTTAGGGATCAATAAAACTCATCACAAGATCTTAACTCACTTTTATTGGCCAAAAATCAAAAGTGATATTTGTAAATACTGTAGATCTTGTCATATCTGTCAAATGGTAGGAAAACTAAATTAAAAAATTCCCAAGGCTCATCAACAACCTGTTCCTGCCTTTGACGAACCATCCAGTAGAATTCTGGTAGACTGTGTTGGTCCCTTACCTAAGACCAAGCAGGTAACTAATACCTGTTGACCATTAAGTGTGCATCAATAAGGTTTCCAGAGGCAATGCTCTTGAGGAATATAAAATCTAAAATAATAGGAAAAGCTTTGATAAAGTGTTTTACTCAAATTGGCCATTCCAACTCTATTCAATCGGGTCAGTGGTTAAATGTTAGGTCTGGAACGTTCCAGCCCATATTGCTGGAATCTGGCATTCAGCAATTCAAGTCAGAAGTGAAGTTATTGTTTGACAGAACTATAGTGGAGAGAAGTTTTGAGTTTGGTAATAACTGAGTTCTGTCTCTATTGTTCATTTTTTTTAAAAAAAATTCTTCAGATTCGATATTAAGGCCCTTACAAGGTTAAGAAGAAAATGAATGAGTTAAATTATAATTTTAGTGCTCCTGGGATCTAAATAAATTATGGGAGAACCAGTATATTGAAAGGGATAGCCAGGTTAAACATGCAATTAATTTAGTTGTACCTATCCCACTCAGTGAAGATTTAAGTGAAGGTACATCATCAGATTCTACTGATATTGGAGTGGCAAATATTCGGAATTCAGAAATTATGAAAGATCTTGACCAGAAACTTTCCCATTTTCAAGAGCAAGAAAGAAATGAACTTAAACAGTGTTATTTAAATATGAGCTCTTATTTCCAGATGTTCCTACAAGGACAAACAAAATTTTCCAAGACGTTGAAATTGTAAATTCCAAACCTGTGAAACAACACCCGCACTGGATGAACCCTCTCAAACAGGAATACTTGAAAAAGGAAATTCAATATTTGCTGGAGAATGATTTTATAGAACCCAGTAAAAGTGAGTGTAGTTCACCATGCATACTTGTTCCAAAACCAGACAAAACATTCCGTATGTGTACTGATTATAGGAAGGTGAATAGTGTGACAAAAACAGATTCATTCTCATTACGAATCATCGATGACTGTATTGATAAGATTGTGAATGCCAAGTATGTCACCAAATTTGACCTTCTGAAAGGATTTTGGCAGATTCCACTAACGGAAGGAGCAAAGGGAATTTCGGCATTCGTGACTCCAGATGGACTTTACCAATATAAAGTAATGCCGTTTGGGATGAAAGGGTCGCCAATTACGTTTCAACGTTTCATGAATATGATTACCTCTGGTCTAGACAATTGTGATGCTTACATCGATGATTTCATCATCTACAACGATACCTGGAAAGAACTTTTAGCAACAATTCGGAAATTCTTTGACAGTCACAGATGCATGTTTGACAATTAATTTATCTACAAATTGAAAAGTAAGTATCAGAATCAAGACAGACCAATTCTAAATGATCTTATTTCTAAGAGGTCAAGGTCACGGTCATGTACTGAAAGCAATACATTTGTTGGGTCTAATAAACCCGTCTGATTTTATTATGGAGAATCACGAACCATTCATGTCGAAGTTTTCTATATCACTCATGAGTGTTTCGGTCAGTCCTATCCCTATTAAAATGTTAAGGGACACAGAATATTGTATTAGCAGGTACTTTGCCTTTTTCTGAGAAGTTTTCTTCTAATGAGAGTGTTCTTATTCAGGGAGTAGAATGTGGCTTTGTTAATGTTCCTCTCCGTTGTGTAAATTTGTTATCAGACTTAGTCTCAGGACCCGTGAGAGTCGGAACAGTGTGTGCTTTACCCTCTGAGAGCATTTGTTTATTACCAGGCAATGGCCTAGCTGGAGATAAGGTTGTGGTTAATCCACTTGTAACTGACAATCCATGTTTGGATCAGAAAGTCGATCCTATTGAAAAAGATTTTCCTGATTTATACCCAGCTTGTGCTGTTACCAGAGCTCTTGAGAATGATGTTGATTAGGATGGAATTCCATTAGCTGACACATGTATTGTTCAGGTTTTTGATGAGGTCACTTTCACTCCTTTTTGGATCAGTCAAAGGGTATTGATCACAATGAGGGTATTGATCACAATGATCCTCTTTTAACTACTCATTCATTTTATTCTAATCAGGGTGACAAACGACAATCACTTGTCGTCAAGGAGGAACAAGATCCTGATATCTCCTGTTTGTTTCAAAGGGTCATTAGTGAAACTAAAGCCACAGACGTATCTGTTTGATATGTCATTAAAAATGGAATTCTTATGAAAAAATGGAGAAAACCAAGGTACCTGCTGATGATGAATGGTCAGTAAACTATCAAATTGTAGTTCCAAAATCAAACCGATAGGCAATTTTTGTCTGGCCCATGAAACTCCTTTGGCTGGTTATTTAGAGATTAATAAGACTTATCACAAGATCTTGAATCGCTTCTATTGCCCAAAAATGAAATGTGATGTTTGTAAATACTGCAGATCTTGTCATACTTGTCAAACGGTAGGAAAACCCAATCAGAAAATATCTAAGGATCATCTGCAACATATTCCTGCATTTGACGAAACATTTAGCAGAATAATGGTAGACTGTGTCTTTCCCTTATCTAAGACCACGTCAGGTAACCAATACTTGTTAACCATAATGTGTGTGTCAACAAGATTCCCAGAGGCAATTCCTTTCAAGAATATTAAAACTAAATCAATAGTAAAGCGTTAATAAAGTTTTTTTAACACTCAATTTGACCTTTTCAGATCTGTCCAATCTGATCAAGGGTCACATTTTATGTCTGGAATTTTCCAGCCAATTATGCTTAAATTTGGCATCGAGCAATTCAAGTCAAAAGTGAAATTATGGTTTGAGAAAACTACAATAGAGCAAACGTTTGAGTCTGGTGATAGAGTTCTGTCTCTATAGCTCATTCTTCAACAATTTGTTTAGATTTTGTATTACGGTCCTTATAAAGTTAGGGAAAAAGAATGAGTTAAATTATAATAAAAGTACTCCAGGGATGTAAATAAATTAAAAAAGTATCAGTATGTTGAGAGAGACAGCCAGGTTTATCATACAATTAATTTAGTTGTACCTGTCCGTCTCATTGAGGATTTAAGTGAAGGAATGCAATCGGACTATATGGGTTTTGAAGTGACAAATCAGAAATTATGAATAATCTGGACCTGAAACTTTCACATTTGCAAAAACAAGAAAGGAATCAAGCTAAACAGTTTTTATCTGAATATGAGCACTTATTTCCAGATTATTTTTCTTCAAGAACAAACAAAATCTACCATGACGTTGAAATTGTAAGTTCAACACCTGTGAAACAACATCCGTACAGGATGAACCCTCTCAGACTGGAATGATTGAAAAAATAAATTCAGTATTTGCTGCAGACTGATTGCATAGAGCCGATTAAAAGTGACTGGAGCTCACCGTGTATTACTGCTCTGAAACCAGATAATACTTTCCGTATGTGCACTGATTATAGAAAGGTAAACAGTGTGACTAAAACAGATTTTTTTTCCATTACCAAGAATCAATGACTGCATTGATAAAATTGAAAATGCAAAGTAAATCACCAAATTTGACCTTCTGAAAGGATTTTGGTAAATTCCACTGAGGGAAAGGGCAAAGAAAATTTCGGCATTCGTGACTCCAGATGGACTTTATCAATATATAGTAATGCCGTTTAGAATGAAAGGGTCGCCAGTACTTTTCAGCGTTTAATGTACATGATTACATCTGGCCTAGATAATTGCGATGCTTACATCGATGATGTCATCATCTATAACGACATCTGGAAAGAACACATAACGACAATTCAAAAAGTCTTTGACAGACTCACAGATGCAAGTTTGACAATTAATGTGTCCAAAAGTGAGTTTTGCCGTGCCTGTGTAACATGTCTAGAACATATCGTGGGACATGGACAAGTTAAACCTATAGATGTGAAGATCAAGGATATCTCTGTATTCCCTGTGCCTATCAGTTATAAGCAAATGATGTCCATAAATGCCGAATTTTGACAAAATTATTGTGCAAGAAAACCAAGTTTCGTTGGTCTGAAAAATGTCAGAAGGTTTTTGATAAGTTAAAGGCCATACTTAAGAGTGCACCGGTGCACAGCTCCAAACTTCAGCCAACCATTTAAACTGTCTGTTGATGCAAGCGATGTTGGGGTTGGAGCAGTACTGATTCAAGAAGAAAAATGTTATTGGTCATCCAGTATGCTATTTTTCTAAGAAATTAAACAAGCACAAGAGAAGGAATGTTTGACTTTGATATTAGCATTACAACGCTTTGAAGTTTACATTAACTGAGCTCCTTCTCCGATTATTGTGTTTATTGGTCACACCCACTTACTTTCATCCGCAAGATGAAAAACCAGAATCAGACATTATTACGGTTGAGATTGTTGTTGCAGGAATATAATTATGACAACAGGAACATGAAGGAAAAAGACATTTTAGTAGCAGATGCACTTTCACGTGTATAGAAATATATTGTTTCATGTATATTTTGTGTCATTGATAAGATTTCATCTTATTTTTTTACCACATGTGTATTTGAATAATTGTAAATGAAAGCTTTATTACCTAAATCTTTCTTTATCTTCATGAGGGGAAGTGTTATGTATATTTAATTTAATTGTTTGTCTGTTAGTTTCAAATATTTTTAAAACTTTTATTACATGTTATTTTAATGTAATATTGTTTGCTGGTGTCCAGTTTGGGTCGAATTTTTTTTTAAAATTATCAAATTCAAGTGATTATTTTCTCTGGAAATACAAAAGTGCTCTGACAAAATTCTTGGATAACGACATTGACTAGAATTTATACTGAATGTAAACCTCGAAAAATATTTCTGTGATTCAACAAAAGACTGTTGACACATTAACACTTCGCTGACCATAACAGACACGTCATCGTCTTCAATTTTGGATCTCATCGGGATTGAACTCACTTTCATTCAGGACTTTATATTACTGGCACTTATAATTTGGATTCAATTCGCAATACCGTATATTCTTTTTTTCTCATTTTTTGCTTTGTATTCCAAGGAAATAAATTATTTGTTAAATTTTACAAAAAGCTTGTTGTCTTCACTCTTTTCTTTTACTTATTTCAAGAGCATAGACTCGTGACAGTGTATGTTTAATCCAAAAGCCAGATAGTGTGGAAAGCTTGTCTTTATTCATGTCTTGGTCATGTGAAAGTGACAAACAAAAGTGATTTGCAAATGAATCAGTAAGAACAATGTAACAAGACAGTCTAGGTATTTGTTCCTTATGATTGCTACCTGTATGATAATTTTTGTTTTAGACTAATTCATCTAAAAATATTGTTTTTGTGAATGCCAGTTTACATGACATATTTTTCTCTAATATTTCCTATGAAAAGTTAAACACAGGACTGTATACAGTTTTTATTTTGCTCTATTAATAGTTGTATTTTGCTGATATTTGTTTATGTCATGACAATATTAGCTTATATTTTAAACAGGATAAAATAATGATAACATCTCAGACAAAAATGTGTTGGCGGGGCGTGTGTGAGGGTGGGTGTGGGTGGGGTGGATGTTACAACAGCCTGAGCTGTGAGGAGCTTTAAAAACTTTTTAACTATAAAGAATTATGGGGGGGGGGGGGCGGGTCTAAAACTTCTAACAGAAAACAATCACATCTGTATAAGATACATGCAAAAAAAATGTATTAATCTTTTTAACTACTACATTAATTTCATATCCAAATGTATCAAGCACGCTTGGTACTGTAGTGTAGCACTAATAATAAAAAACAAATTGAACTGCTTGATGGTAGCGGTAGCAACGCTTTTTATATTCAATGTACAATATTTTTATAATTGCTACCAAAGGAGTCTGATGTTTTATCAGTGAAGTGCCTTAAAATCAATCATCTTATCTTTACTATAAATATCGCTTCATTTATGGATGCATACGATTTAAATCTACTTTTATATTTGTGGAAATAAAGCATCTCAAAGCTGTATGGAAATGTTTTTTATTTTTAGATATAGAAAATATATTTCATGCTGTTAGAATTTTTTCTTATATAATGAAATAAGTTCATATTTTTGTAACATACAACTATGCTACAGTATATGTTTGTATGTGATATCCTTGTTTCAAGTCATTTGTCTTGTTATTGTATTGGAACTGGAGATTTAAAATGAAATTGGAGATATGACATACTTGTCACATACAACTAGTGACAATACTTGTTGGCTATTGCATAATCATCCATGCCATACATATACACGAATTCTGTATAATTTGAATATTTACCTTACTTCTTGTTATATATATATATATATATATATATATATATATATATATATATATATATATATATATATATATATATATATATATATATATAAAATTAAACTGCCACTGTAAACTGCAGATTACCAGTAAAAATTAATTACATAGGGATGAGAGAGTAAACAGAATCCTCATCTCTGTAATGTACTCCCTCTCTCTCTCTCTCTCTCTTGAATAAAGACGAAAGAGAAAGTATGGTCCTGAGGTGCAATTATCTGCATTTTGCTCAAACCTTATGACGTCTTTACTGCTACAAAAAAATCAGAATTTTCACTTTATTCTAATATAATAAACATGCTTTAAATTGATAACATTGTGAATGAAAATATATTAACAAATTAGAACCTTAGACCTTGCGTGTAAGCGACTTCACTATTCTGCCACCGTGCGGAAGCAGTAAATTGCACCCACAAAATGTCCAAATAAAAATTTGGTGGGAAGGGTCAGCGAAAATATAACATTGTGCAAATACATCTAATTGTATACAATTTTATACATTTAATTTATGTTTTGCTTCTTGCATCACTGTGGTAAAATAATGCGTTTAATTTCAATTAAAGATTAAACTGGCGACTAAAATGTACATCTTGTAAGGTATTTCTAAAACAAATCATCAAACTTTAAAGAAGATATATTTTTGGTATTAATACGCATTTTTAAATTCTAATTACGAAATCTGAGTTTATTTAATCAGTTAAGTGTTCAAAGCTGGCATCTCACTGCTCAACCATCACACACTGTTTCAGAAGAGAAATTATCGTTGCAAGAGTTACAACAGGACTGGCGATTATATTGGACTAAAACCGGACAACTCTCCTTTCTTAATCATGTATTTAAACAAAATGTAATTAAAAACTGATAATAACGCGGAATCTTGAACTACATATCCTCCAATTTTTATGTCTTACGTGTTACTTACTCTTGTACTCATAGCTTCGTGTACAATATAATATGTACTTACGCCCACCCATGACCTACCAGCTTTAGACCAGACATATAAGAATGGAACCCCCCACCACCACTGTGTGGTTCGTTCTGCTCAAAGAACGAATCCATGACCTGTTCATTGTTCGATAACCTCCAGTCGTATGATTTTCAATACTTCCCTGCGAAGAGTTCTCTTTTACTATGAAACATTCTCTACTGGGTTTATAACAAAATGTTTATATCATCATGAATATTTATTCTATTTTTTTATGTGTGTGCATTTTATTTCTGTTGTTTGCCTTTGACTTCATCATAATTTATGTCACGAGGAAATGTTATGAGAAATTAAGGCATGGAATCTTAAAATGATTCATTTTCTTTTTTTAAAAGAGAACGAGTTAACTAGTTCCTTCAGACTCAAAAACCCTTTATGGCATGTAACATAAAATACGATATGCATAACAATGTCAGACTCTGTGTATCCAATAATAAAATACGCTATTATTTTTATGGCCTTAAAAATAACTGGTATGATTTAAATTTCGCATCATAGCCTTGCGTGCTTTTCTTTTCGACGCCAGAGTGTGAGGGCAAGAATTTATCACAGATGTGCAATTATTGTTTCCTTTGTCAAAGTAAATATACATATGAAACAGTTCAAATGACACGTTTTTTTTCCCCAGAACTTGGATTGCTATCTTCGCATTCAATGACACAAATATTTTAATCCAAAGAATGTCTTGATGTGTGATGTCTATTCGTTTTTATGGAAAAATTATATACCATCGCCCTATAAATCTTCATTAGACATTCTTGAAAAAAAATAGTTATTTATGGACTGATATCTAGTAACAATTCATTTGATGGACTGATGAAACTGTTGAGAAAAGAATAAAGAAGTATTTTTCGTCATTTGTCATCCAAACATTACGGTACAATATTTGTCATTAAAAACAGTCCGTCATTTCGTCATGACGGTTTCAATGATGTGTGTTGCGTGAGAGAAACAGAAAATTAATTCAGAGAAGACTTGTTACTAACGAGCTCCGTTATCTGACCATGAACGTATCTGTATAGATACATTTATTAAAGCCCCATTTTGTCCATGAATGATTTCATTAGCAGATAGCATGTACCAGTACAGAAAAAGGTCAAAGACTGACTGGTAATGTGACTTTTTGGTAGCTAACGTACTTAAGAATGACTTAAAAGTATAGTGAGTGACTACAGTGTGGCATGATTTTAATTACAGCTTCATTTGAACTGAAATGAGCTGTCATAACATTGTTTTGCAAATTATCTACATATAGTCGACTGCAATGACTGGACGGACGCTGTACAGTCTAAGGCATTTGACAATATATTGTATCACATATATTTTTTTCTAAACTTTGCATCACTGATGTCGCTTGATGGAAATTATTTTTTTTTGTCTTATTACTAAACATGTTGAACTTAAAAGATAATTTATAATACTGAGAGTTTGTTCCACATGCTTGGTATGGTGCCTATTTGCAAACAACTCCGGAAGTATGTTTACACTATTTATTGTAAATGATATATTTCTTTGTTATTTATATTCATACTGAAGTGGCAATCCATTTTATGATGAAATAAAATCAGGACTATAAGATTATTTAGCAATTAAGCGATCTATTTAGCTGTTAAATTTTGCGATCTATTTATCAAATACAAACGACTTGCCAGCTTTTTTTTCCGTGGTCATAGAAAATATATTATTGATAAAGGTATTAAGTTTTAAAAATCCACTGTGAACGCGGCAGGGGTTACCAATTATTTAAAAGCTACCGTGCATTATGTACGTTATTTGTCAATCAAATGTATGCTCGTTGTATGGATTTTCGACTAAATTGATGTTGATACTGATGGCGACGTATAGCTTAATCGTCCCGCTATGTCGTGGCCCTGTTTTCAAATTCATAGCAGCTGGTTTCGTAATCTCTTTAAGTGGTAGAAACCATTAAGAAAGCTTCAATTTATAATCTAACAACGAATTTCAGTCTGCTTCAATTGAACACCAAAAATGTCTCTCCTACATCTAAGAGTTGTTATTGTTATGGGTTTAACACAAGTTTTCAGCACATGATAGGCTATACATGTCGACCACAATACCTGGTGGAAGAAGAACCCGGGACAACCCAGGGAAGAACCACAAACTCACTAGAAGATAATGGGCAAGCTTTTTCACATACCCACGTTGGCCTAGCCTGAGACTCGAACTCAGGCCGACAGAGGTGAGATGTGAGTGATCTGTAGTCGGCCACCTGGGTCTCTATCATACGCGTAGCCATCGCCAATATCTCAACAGAGCATGGATAGATTTGTGTTATTGTAAACAATAGCCACGGTATCCATTTAAAATTTACGAGAACAATATGTGCCTTCAATACACAATTGCCTCAAATTTGTGAACGACGACTTTCTACTGAGACAAATTTTTTCGAGAGACATACATTTAACTACGACCACAAACACACACACACACACACACACTTCGTATGTATCAGGTTATAGACAGTGTCATTATAATTAAATCACGAGTTAGTCTTGAACGAATTAGATGCACGCTGTAAACTAGGAAAATATACCTAGAAGTTGGGAGTAAAGTAACGAAATCTGTTAATACTTGGTAGCTTTCTTATCACCATACCTTTTGATGAATTGAATGCTCCGCACTTCACATAATTTTCAAGCACAGAGACACCTAGAAACTTGAAGATAAGCATATTATCCAGAACGGCTTATAACTGAGGTCGATGTAATTTCAGCTAACAAATATAGGTAGAGAATGGAAAATGTGTTCTGTGTATCTAAACTTCTCAGTGTATCTGAACTTCTCAATGTATCTAAACTTCTTAATGTATCTGAACTTCTCAATGTATCTAAACCTCTCAATGTATCTAAACTTCTCAATGTAAGTTATAAGACTATACAGATCAATGCATGTGAATGACGTCACTAAAGAGAAGATGAAAATACATGTACTCGGGTTTCATTTTTTGTGTACAACTATACCCGATGGTGATTTATATATATATTGTACAATATTTCAAAACAATGAGTTTGGTTCATCCTATGCCGCACGTGCGAAATGCTTTCGATGGGAAGAACCGAATACTTTCAGTGCACAGACGATGTATGGCGACATCGTATGTGTATAAATACCTCACCGTAAGACTAAATCTACACATTACGGAACGTCTTGTCAGTGAACGGTCTACTTTAAGGACTTACACATCTTCATCTGTAGAGGTATGTGAATTATTTATTAATTTCTTGTGTATAAGTTATAGCTATCACATTTATTTTTTTATATATTTTCTACGTAGCTTCGGCTTACGCAGTATAATGCAAATATTTTCTATTCTTGTTTGCGACATAGCAAGAGATTTATATTAGCAATTATAAAGTTGCATTTTTAAGAAACGTTTAGTACCGTAGGATTCTTATCGGGCACGGGTAGGTTTATTTCTGAACCTGTTTGTTTTCTAATTATTGTGCCGATAATGTAATCTGTATAACTTACCGTATATAACGTCATTACGTTTATCGTATGTGCCCGTGTCATGCATAGTACACGATGTTAGATGTATTTTCAGCTGATCGGAGTCGCAGCTGTAGAGCTGATCGGAGTCGACGTGGTACCAGCTGTAGAGCAAGCCATAGAGGTTGACCATAGCAGCCGTAGAGCTGAGTTAGCAGTCGAGTAGCAGGTGATTGGGCGCTGATTGCTTGATTGACCAAGAAATTGAATGGTGGCTGGTGACGGCCTGGAATACTGACTGCTTGATTGACCAGTGTGACTGGTAGCCAAGTGTACTGGTGACGGAGTGTGCAACTCTATACATGTAATCTTTTAGCCATGGGCTAATTTTGGAGGGTTTTGCAATAGTGTTCTAGGATTGTAAAGATATTTGGTACATCTGTCCCTTTGTTTTCATCATTTCACTATTTGGGCAAAATACCTCATTTATTCACTAGTTGAGTGAATACATTTTATTATGAGTAAAGTACCACATCTTTTACTATCTGAGTAGAACATATCATTCTATTCGTCGTGTGAAATCACTGTGAATCATTCACCTTTGTTCTTGTACTGTGTAAAGTCATTTCTTTGTATTTTCATTTGTTGCTTTATTAGGTTCGTGCGCATTACGTTAATTTGTCCAATATTTGGATCTTATACACGCCTTATTAATCATCAATCTTTTTCATTCAAGTCATTCATCATTAAACATTGTATTTGTATCACCATCAAAAGTGTTCTGTTATAAGTCCAAAATCCAACCCGATTATCTTGTTACAATGCACTCGAATCTTTTTCTTTCTGACCTGTTTTCCCTGCATTTTGAAACTTATGAATACAAGTCGCTTAGTTAAGGTTGATGAATTTTCTCTATGTTCAAAGTACCACATTTTGTCTCAATAGATTTAAAGTCATACAGCCTTCGTTATATTCCCTGGGCTTTTTTCCCTTCGTTATATTCCCTGGGCTTTTTTCAATGTCTATAACTATGTACTGAGCTGTCTGGTTCTTCCGATGACAAAGATGTAATTAGAGCAAAAACGATTTCAAGTTCGCTGAAATTGTAATATATAGAACAGTGCCCAACATTTTTATCAGCTACACTTTGATAGGGTTTACTAATTTCGCACGCAAAATGTTAGCGTCGTTTGGAAAGGTCAGCAAGAAACCGGAAACCGTAAATATTTCCATTGCCACTTTTATTAAGTTCCAATGTTATGAAATTATCAAAGTGTTACTTATAGTACTTCGCTATTACTAAAATATATAATACATATGGATTAACGATAATATTGGCACTCTGACTTTCCTTTTATTTGTACTTTTTATTGTTTCATTTTTTAGGTTATCGTCGACCAGATTCCCTTCTCTCTATAAGTTCTTATGTTAAAAATACTAGAAAATAATAATTGGTGACTAATAACTTGTGTTTTTAAAAGTTGTACAAATTCCAAATTAGCATACCTCCCTTCCACGGAATTCTGCTTTAAGATGAATAAATTGTATTTTCTTGTTTTGTGGCTGCCTAGTAGTTATTTTCCTATTTGTGTTTAAATTGCCCGCAGTTGTGGATGTTTGGACCAACTCCCGTGGAGAGCTGTAACTTTCCAATCCCTTCGTTTGAAACTGTCTTTCAACCATTTTATTGTTCCCATTGAACGAACTTATTTAAACTGGATGCTTAGTACGTTATGTCTGAGATTATATATACGAACAAAAATAACGCAATCTGCCTATATTATATAAGCTATCATTCAAGACGAAAATAATGTAATATTCCACGATTTTAAAAACGCACGCATCTCATGAATTAATTATATTTTATCTGTCCCAGGTGATATTTTGTTCGACCCAATTGTATTGTTTTGAAAAAATAATTTCACATTTCAAGATTTCTTCGATCGGTAGCAAAAACCTCCAGGTACATATTTTACAACAATAAGTACTGTTCGTATTATATATATATATATATATATATATATATATATATATATATATATATAAAAGAACAAATTCGAAAATCTAATTTTGGCATAATCATGGATATCTTTGAAGATAGTACCTGGTAATTATGACAAAAGTACAATATAAATTTATTGTGCTCTAGTTAGTACTAGAATCCCATGGTATCACCGTTAGACCGGTTTACCGCTGTGTTTTTTTTCCTGTGTTACGTAACACGATGCTGTTTCACTGTACCGGTACATCGGGAACAGAAAAGAATCCAGGTCCGATTTGTCTCGACATCCAAAGTCACAGAAAATAACCGCAGGGAGAAATTCCAAGAAGACATGGATGAGAAAAGAGGTCACAGCGGGGAAACGAGAGAACGCATCAAAGGAGTTGTGGTAAATTCCTCTACAACCACCCAAGCACCGGAACCCACACTCTCTGCATTTTGTGACCGCTCCGGTGACCTAGTGGTTAGAGCGTCCGCCTCGGATGCGGGAGGTCGCTGGTTCGAACCCCGACCGAGTCATACCATAGACTTATAAAAATGGTACTAACAGCTACCTCGCTAGGCGCTCAGCATTAAGAGGTTAGTGTTAGGACTGGTCAGCCTGGTGCCAGGATAATGTGACTGGGTGGGACATCATGCTACATGTCTGCTGCATGATGCAACAAGTGCTAGATATCACTATAAACTGTGACACTGTAGACATCGTGGCAATGAAACTGAAAAATTGTTAAAGCTACGTTAAAAATCCAAATCACACACACTCTGCGGCTTATGAGCGCCTGGCAATCGTAAGCTCTACAGTTACGTATTCACCTTTCATTTCATTTAATGGATGATATCATATATATCTCTTAATGACGGAAATGAAGAGGATGTGAAAGTAAACTTACGATAAGACTTTCTTTGAAGTTAATTTCACCACGGTAATTTATCTGTTGTTTTTTATATTTGTTTATTGTTTGAATTTTTTTATAAAAAATTTGCTCAAGTACGGCCCTGATAGTTGGTATACTTAAATTCTTATAGAGAAATTGACTATAGACATCTGAAAGATAAAAATTCCAATATTTGACACGAAATCCGACAGTGATGTAATGTAATTTTTTCCAAAGAAATTGAATATATACGTAAGGGAAGTTGCCAATTCAAAAATTTTACTTGAAACGCTTCACAAAGTGAAATTGTGCATAACTTCTGATCAAGAAGAAGTGTTGAAAACATCAAAGTTTTAGTGCCAATCAACCTCGTAGATGTGTTTGATATTAAAAGCACCAACATAAAATTAATAACGATCAACGGTTCAGTTTAAAGAAAGAAATATTAAAAATTTAAATGTGTTTCTTTTCATTTTCAGACTTTTGCTTAAAAGATTGTTTTCCGATGCTTGTTCTTACACAGGCCGGAATTGCACAATAGCACTCTCTTGGTCATTATCTCATTGCTTGCTCTTATTCGTGTCCTGATCATTTCCTGCTGATCGATTTCACTTCTCGAGACAGACTAGTTTTAAAAGTTATACTATTCTTTAACACGTAGGAAAGACATTTTTGGTACGTCCATGATCTTGGATCTTCTCTAGGGAGATTCTCTTTTGATTCCTCACCAAGCATTATTCTGTCAATTCGTTTTCCATGTTGGGAAAAATGAAACAAGTGAATCGTTAACAGTGTATCAGACCCGTGTCTACTTATGATTTCGGTTATGTAATGCATGCATTAATTTCGTTAAAATGTGTCTGAATCTTATTTTTTTTCCGCCTCGTGAATTACTGTTTTTCAGATGCATTATTTCACATTATTGGACAACTATAAACTTGTAGGATTCTTATATTTTTAATCAAACTTTGAAAATTATTTTTCAAACTATCATTTTGGAGAATATTCTTATATACCAAGTCATTTTATTTTATTTGGAAATGTCGAATTTCAGGTACAAATTTTATAATAGGCTAATGATTTACAAACAAGTTTTTAAAAATAAAAAAAAAATAAAAAATGATACAAGATCTTCCAAAGTGAATGTAGAAAATACAAATAGCCTCGAGACAAATTTAAGTAATGAATTATTTATACCTGAAATTTTGAATTACTTTGAAAAAAGAAAACGAATGTTAATAATAATAATAATAATAATAATAATAATAATAATAATAATAATAATGTTAATAATAATAATAATAATAATGTTAATAATAATAATAATAATAATAATAATAATAATGTTAATAATAATAATAATAATGTTAATAATGTTAATTATAATAATAATAATAATAATAATAATAATAATAATAGCAGTAGTAGTAGTGGTAGTAGTATAGTAGTATTATTATTAGTTGTTGTCGTTGTAACAACAGTAGATTTAAAATATTTTTTATGATATCAAAACTTTCAACAATTTCTACAAAACTGACTAATTTTCGCGGTATTGGTTTCATCGCAGTCAAGCTGTAAGGCTTCTGGTCCAACAGGTCTATAGGGAACAAGGAGGCTCTCAAAGGATCCTTCCGGCAGACTGGGAGGGATGGACAAGTTGTGGTTGTTACTTGACCATTCGACGAGAGCGTTGGAACAAGAATTAAATCGTGATTCTCAAATGGATGCCACCAGAAACATATTTTACATTATGCTAATAAGTACTATTCAATATCACGATATGTGTGAAATCAGTAAGTCGCTATGTGAGTGAAAAATATATATATCTTACTTATGGATGAACCATTATTTGCTCATATTTTTGTACGAATTATCTGCTTTGATCACCTTAGTGATAGAACCATGCATTGTTCATATTTGCGTAAAAGCCATACACCTTTATCATCTTTGGTGATAGAATCATGCGTTGTTCTTATTTGTGTATCTGTTATGTATATTTGATTTAATTATATCTGATTTCATATATATTTGTTTTAATTTAATTGTTTGTTTGACAGGTTTTTTTATTTTTTTATTTTTTATTACATGTTATTGTAATGTAAATTTATTCACTGGAGATGATACTTTTTCCAGAAATTAGTTTGACCTTGACTATTTTAGTAAACACCAGGTGTTGATCTAGTTCCTGACCTTGATTCAAAATTAGTAACAACCACATAAATAAGTTCTATTTTTATTTTAAAATGATTGATTGTTGTCGAGGTCATGATTGGACTACGCGTTTAAGATGTAAACAATTTTAATTTTATTTCTTAGAGTAAAATGATTGGTTTTCGTCAGGGCCACACTAGGTGTACATGATCTTCAACAAGTACATACTTTCTATGAGGTTCTGGAACATGATCAAGTGGCCACTTTTAGCGTTTTAGAATGCGATATAATCTTTGTTTTGGAGAGATATTCTCGGTGTTAGTTGGGTTCTTACACTGGAAGTTGTATGTTGTGCTGTTTGGAGTTATTTCAAATTACTTGGATTGGAGTTATTTCAGATTACTTGGATTTAAAGGAATTATTTCTTTTTTCTGGAAAATACGTGTGTTCATGTGAAATTGTTGAACAAGGGCAGTTTTTATAAAAAAAAAAAATTATTCAGATTTCCAAAACCGGAGAGATATTTCTTGTTTCTACAAGGAACTGTAAATTTCAACACTACAGAGTACAGCATACGTCATCGTCTTCCATCTTGGATTCTTCGTCGGGACTCGAACTTGAAATCATTAGAACATGTTATTATTAGGACTTCTAAAATTTTATTCTTGGATTATTCTTGGATTACTTTTGGATTTGATT